>JADQAV010000010.1:224967-273857 GCA_019775845.1 Myrmaecium sp. VS I D KN 1 | reverse complement strand
GGCACCGGGAGGGGGTCCAGAATTTCGTTCCACGTCCAGTCCTTCGGCAACGTGCCTGGATGGCGGACGCGGATTGGCTGGAGCTAACGTCACCTTCCCTTGGCCTGCAGATTTTCCTTTTGGGAAATTCTCGACCTCTCTCTGTTGTTCTCCCCTTCCACCACGACTACCAGCAAGCCGCACTACCTATGTACTCTGCGAGATGGAGGATAAAGAAACGTTTTGGTCACTTGAGCAGTTGCCTGCTTGGGCGTTAGTTGAAATGTCCCCCGTTACTAGGTACTATTTACTATCTATCATATCAGTTAATGGGTGGATTGTCCGGGATAGGCCGGTGTGAGTTGTGTGAGATTCTGAGATCTAGTGAGGTTTACCTTAAGGTTCGTCGTTGGTCGGTGATCGGATGTCAAAAGCATAAGGTGGACGGTTATTGGGGCAGTCCATGTCGACCTGCCTACAGAGAAGCATCGGAGCATCTGGATGGCCCTTCCTTTCTAGCTCTCCTTCCTTCCTTTCGCCCCCCCGTAACGTTTCCTTCCACCCACCCACCCACTTGCTCTCTTTAACCCGAATCTTCCCACATCCTGCCACCGTTTCCTCTTGTCCATTCCCAATATCTACCATCCCTCCGCTCCCGCACACACCACTCGAGCCTCGCTTCCATCCTTCCAAACCTCCCGGGCCAGTGCTGTTCCGACCGCCAGCTACCTTTTAGCCGCATCGCGACAGCAGCTACTCCATAGTGCTCCCGCCTCGTCCCCACTTGCTCTTGGGAGGACCCCACACATCACGCTTCGCCCGAAATTTCCCACCCGCAAACCCGCTGGACGCCGCCGGCTCTTAAAGTATCCTTTCGCTCTGCCCTCTCCCCCATCTTCCTCCGGCTCCTCCAGCTGTCTGTCCTCTCACGCCCTTCTGTGAGCGCACGCGACGTTGCGCCGTCCATCCATCCGTTGCGGACCTCACATTCTCATCCGACTCGGTTCACCGTCCGCCGACTATCCTCATCCGATTACCATTGAACGTCGTCGTCACCTCGCTTGTCGACCTGCGCCTCCAGGCGTGAAGACCAAGCTTCGTCCAAGACAAGGCACCGTCGATCCAACCCCTTAGAACGGTTGCGGCGCCTGCAAGTCACCGTTCCCTGTGTCCTCACTTCGAGCCAGTCAGAGGCCTTGCTCCGTGAACGTGGGCTGCGGAAACCCATCGTCCGGCACGTTACCCGAGATCCACGAGCGCATCAGCCTACCGGAGGCCCTCAAGCAGGTTCCCAAACGTCCGTCAGTCGGCCTCATCACCCCCGTCGATTCGTCCGAACGCGACATCACCTCGCATATTGCGGCACCCATAAGAAAACTTCCAAGGCCTTGTCGTCTCGGACCAAGCTTTGCTCTGCACTTATAGGGACTCTCAAGCTTTCTTGGAGTTCACTTGGCCTTCTCTTGTCCTTCACTCTCCCCTGCTCACACTTCACACACACATCACATCAACATGTCCTCAATACGAGACTACGGGCTGGCCGCCCCTCACGGCCCGAACATGACCAACCATCATGTGGCTACGCAGGACATACACACCATGAACCCGAACGAGAAAGGCGTCTTCGACTTCCTTCTCCGGCCGGACGACAGCTACACCCCCGATGGAAAGTACTGGGGTGACATGGGCCTTGGCGAGCGCCTCAAGTTTGTCAACAAGGTTAACGCCCAGGAGCTGAAGAAGGAAATGTCCGAAGTCGGTCACATGGTCAAGGAGGACCCTCTCAGCCCTGTGAGCGCTTACTTCCGGAATATGGTGATTCCCGGTGCTGGTCTCCTGCTCGAAGGGTAGGTTCACTCGCTTCTATCCGTTTCGCTTCCGAGCTCGGCTAATTATCCCTTGCAGTTACGTGTTGTTCTCCATCGGAAATGTCCGCCCTTTGCTGCAAGCTGCTTTCCCCCGCTGTTGGAAGGATTACGAGATCTGCAATGAGACCTGGGTGGAGGCGATTGACTATCTGGAAATTTGCGGTATCATTGTTGGTATGTTGCCACTATCGTCGGCATCTTCGGGACGCTTCTAACGGATGTTGATAGGTCAAATCCTTGTCGGAGTCATCGGTGACTGGCTTGGCCGTCGCTGGGGTCTCATTCAGGATGCCATGATCATGTTCGTCGGTCTGCTTATGCTCACTGCTGCCTGGGGGACCACCCAGGAGGGCTGGGTCATCTGCTACGTCTGGTCCATCTTCTTCTACGGCATTGGTGTTGGTGGTGAATACCCCATGACTGCGACATCTGGCATGGAGAACGCAGTCGGCTCCGGAAAGGTTTCCACCAAAGAAGACCGTCTCCACCGCGGTCGCAAGGTCACCAGCGCTTTCTTGATGCAGGGTTGGGGTCAATTCCTCAACCAGGTCATCCTGATCTTGCTTCTGCTCATCTTCCACCATGGCAGCGGTAATGCGCCCTACTCCACGGTCGCCGCCCAGTGGACCTACCGTGTCAGCTTCGCCATTCCGGCCGTCGGTACGCTCTGGCTCGTCTACTTCCGTACGTACAAGATGCGTTCCGCCAGCAAGCAGCTCGCGATTGCAAAGCGGAAGCAGCACATCACCGGTTACGACACCCAGTCCCTTCGCCTTACCCTGAGCTACTTTGGACCTCGTCTCCTTGCGACCGCCGGTGCCTGGTTCGCCAACGACATCTTCTTCTACGGCAACAAGCTCTTCCAGAACCAGTTCATCGCCGTGCTCACTCCCGGCAACAGCTCCGTCATGGTTGGCTGGCTGTACAACCTCATCAACGTTGGTGTCAGCTTGGTGGGCTACTACCTGGCCTCCTTCTTCATCGACAACAAGCTCTACGGCCGCAAGTGGATGATGATTGTCGGTTTCATCGCGGACTTCATCCTCTTTGTTGTGCCCGCCTTCCACTACGAGTTCTTCACCGAGCCCGCTCACATCCACGCTTTCCAGGCCATGTACTTCTTGTCTTCCTTCTTCAACCAGTTTGGGCCCAACAGTGTCACCTTCCTCGTTGCCGCAGAGGTCTTCCCAACTCCGATTCGCGCCACCGCACACGGCTTCTCGGCCGCCTTTGGCAAACTCGGCGCGCTCACTGCTGCAGTGCTCTACAACTACATCGACACGCAGACCAAGTTCTACGTCGTGCCATGGTTCGGCTTGGCTGGCGCGCTGCTCACCTGGCTCTTCCTCCCCGACACCACCGGCCTCGACCTGAAGGAGCAGGAGCGCCGCTGGACGTACATCCGCGCCGGACGCGAGCAGGACTACCACGGCGTGGCCATACACCCGAAGCATCTCAGCGTGTGGGAGCGCTTCCGGGGCGTGGGCAAGAACTACGACGCCGCGCTGGACTACGAGCAGAAGGTGGAGGAGATGCGCCACGACTGGGAATCCTGGCAACAGCGCAAGGTGGAGGAAAAGATCGCGGGCGACCTGGGCGACGAGGTTCTGGGCGGCGAGGAGTTCGACGACGAGGTCAGCGCGTACTTTGCCCGCACGAGCGCCCGGAATACCCCCGGCCCCAGTCCCTTTATGGGTGGCATGATGAAGAACATGAATGGCTTGCCTGAGGTCAAGTTGACGGGGCCGGCGCAAGAGGGGGGAAGTGGCAGCGGTAGTGGACGAGGCAGTCGCTCTGGGAGCGGTAGTCAGGAGCGCATCGCTGAAGAGCCGGAGGAGCTTAGCGAGAAGAGGGATTTTGGCGCTGCTGGCTCTTCGTGATTTGAGGTTTTCCTTTATCGTTCATGGGAAAAGTTGTTCCTTTTCAACACTTTGGGGGGGTTTTCTTGGGATGATCCGTCATTATCATCGGTTGGGTGTTTCGCGGCGTTCTCATTTTCTTTTCTTTTCTTTCCTTTCTCTTCTTCTCACCCTTACTTTTTTCTATCTCTTTGGATTACATATATCCTCCATGTCGCCCGGGGTCGCGGCAGTTCGAAAGGCACGCAGATACGTATCGATACGTTGGGATGGGATGGGATGGGATGAGATGAGATGCATGATACGTATGGAATGGAATGAAAGAAATAGCATGCAATGACATGCATGGATGAGATTTGATTGACACCTTTTTCCTTTTTTTTTTTGATGAGATGATGAGATGAGATGAGGCTGAGTGATATAGACTGAGGGAGGGAGGGGAGGTAGATAAGAATACGACCAACGCTGGTCATGCAACTTTGCTATTCTCGTTGGCTGCTTGTAGAAGGAGAGATGAGTGATGTGTGGGCGGAGTCGCGTGTAGCCTTCGTCCTTTTCTGATCTTGGGCAAGGTCGTGTTGCGCGTGCTGGGGAGGTGGTGATTATATTTGCTTGTAGAAGACAGGGGAGGATTATCTGCAGATTCTTTTTCCTTGTATCATCAGAAGCCGGGCGCCTACGTTTCTCCTCTTTGCTTTTCTTTCTTTCTCTCGGAATCAGAGTCATGTTTCGATGGTCGAGTCGTAGGAAGGATAGACAATGGGCATATATAAATTTCTATCTATTCTTACCTATATGGAGCATTGTTCGTGACGTTCATCTACGGCGCAGCGGTCTCTACACTACACTACTCAACTCTTCCAGAAGATGGGGTCATTCCTCCATTCCCGCTTTCTCTATCTTCGTCTTGTTGAGGGGCCTGCTGAAGTCACGACATACATGACCGTCACGCTTCACTTTATCTACCAAGACCTACCGAGGCCAACCTACCTTTTAAAGCGGGAGAAAGAGAAGGGCTGGATGAACCAATGGATGATATTTGATGGGGTTTTCGGCGCGCTTCTGGAAAACATGAGGGGGCCAGGTTCGGATAAAGGAGAAAGAAAGGGTCGGTGGTTGCGTTGCCCGTGAAGGGAGAGAAGAGGGCGGGAAGAGGTCAGATACTGCTGTTACTGCAGTACTGCGTCGCACTTCCGCACCTCCTCCTGCTCCTCTCCTTTCTTCTCTTAACCCGTCCTCCCTCGCGCTGGTACGGAATTATTCGCCTCTCCTATCGGGCTTGGACCCTTTTCAACCCCCTTGCCTCTCGTACTCAGCGGGCAGCGGACGCAAGTTCATGCTCGTCCATCGTGGCCAGCGGAACGTCCGTAAATCGACGACGCAGCGCAGTCGATCGCGTTCGCGATTACAGGAAGCCCGCCGTCCCCGTCGTGCCGTTTGATGGCATCGCTACTTCCATCCCCCTTCCCTGCAAAAGGGAGACGGTACCAGGTTGTAGCAAGGGCCGCCGCTCTTGTGCCGGAAGGAAGTCCGGCGTGCTTAGGAGAGCTGGCGATGTGCGGTGCAAGTAGAGCACTCTGGTACACCGCGATAAAGGGATATGAATTAGAGTTGGGGAAAACGGATCGAGACTCTCGTCGTGACTCTCTTGATCAGTTCGACGGCCGCAGAGGCCTCCGCGACCGGTCTGAGATGGCGGGATTGAGCATGAGGACGCCTGCCTTTCCCAAGTCAACGGCCGAGACCGTCACGGTCCGCTGATATGTGTTGGCGACTGGCGAGGCGAGGAGATGGTTTGCACTTTGACCGCTAAGGCGCGGTCTGACATAACCATCCATCCCTCGTTCGCCGCGAGCGAGAAGTCCGGAATCCCTCGCCCTGGACTCGGTGGGCGTGCCGGTATTACTTTTAGTCCAGCCGCGGACGTGGGTCGTATGCCATCGGAGGACAACATAAATACTCTGGTCCCGTAACTGTTTCAGCTATAACGTGAGCTTGCCGTACTCCGCAGCTATCGACACTCCATGTCCTCTCGATACCGAAGAATCTCGGTGGTTTGGTAGCCGTCCCAACTATAGCCGTAGGAAATTCAATCCGCGGTGTTGTAGCGACGAGGAAGTCCGTACATATCGTGATCGGTAGGATACGCTATGTTCACGGTTGGCGATGGAGGAGCTGTGTTTCCGCAAAGCCTATAGGGGCCGTTCGATAAAGTCCGATTGTTGCCTTCGCGACCCTGATGCTGCGAATTGCCAGTTGTCACAGAGAGCAACCTCAGTGATATGGACGGCCATCCACTCTTCCTAAGTTCCAACCCCCTCGTAGCATATGTCGCTGTCGGGATGAATTCAGAGTAGTTCCACCGAGTCGTCACATCTGCTAACGGGCACACGCGCGGTATCCTCAACTTTCTTCCGTGGTAGTCCAGTAAGGTGGATGGATCTAATGACAACAGCACCAGAGGCGGAGGGAAGGGCGGAAGGTTAAATAGTTCACTCGCCAGCAATTTTCCGACCTGACAAACCTATCCCTCACGTCTCCCACCCGCGGCTTAGTCGACCTTCCGTTACCGCTTTGCTTTCGTACTCAACGCGCAGTCCGGAAGATACTCGGTCCGCCGCTGTGAACAGATTCGCTGCATCGGGACGACGCGGCTCAAGGCGAATCCGCATGGTTCGCCGCATAGCGCTCAAGATACGGAGTACGCCGGCGGACCTCTACCCCAAAGACTCTGTGAATCCCTTTCAGACATGCGAGCATGCGATACTATTCATAGCGCGGCGATCGACCAGCAATGGCCATAGCGATGGCACAGCATAGCATAGGATTAGCATGGCGGCCGCGGACATCGTGCACGGTACATGTCATATGTGCAAAACGGCACTTTCCTTTCCTTTCCGTCCGGGCGACGTGGGTATGTAGGTAGGTAGGTAGGTAGGGTGGGTGAGTGCCCAGGAGGTGAACAGTGAGTCTGTAGTTAGTCTCAGACACGCCTGGGGAAGAAATTTTGAGCTTGACAGCGAGCCTTCCCTAGCTTACCCATGCATCCATCCGCCTGCCCGCCGTGCGAGGAAGTCAGGGCGTATGAGCTTGCACGTGAAGACGGGCGCACGTAAGCTCAGACGCATGGAGTAGATAGAAGAACGTGCGGAAAGGAATGTGGAGGGACTTTTGGCGAAATAGAAGTATGCCTTACGCGAGGTTGACTGGGAGAGAGCGTGCAGTAAACGAAGGAGAAGCAGAAGAACAAGAAGAAATAGAAATAGAAACCGTCAAGGTTCGACGCAAAGTTCCGGTAGCGAGAGGAGAGGAGTCGCATGTGCGCGTCCAGTCCAGTCCAGACTCTCCTTCCAGATCTTCCAGGAGGAAGGCAGACAGAAAGGGAGGGTGAACAGGGGGAGGGGATGGGAGGGGAGAAGGGGGGGTATAATAGCCGGGTGCAAAGGTTACAACAAGTCTGAACCCAGCCCGCGCGCGCCCCGGCGTTCGTGTCGCGTGTCACATGCAAGTTTCAAACGCAAGTTTCTTCGATCGTGCAATCGTGCAATCGTGCAAAACACAAATCGTGCAGCGGGTTCGCCAGGCGCATGATCTTGTGGTCCTGGTCCTTCCCCCCTTTTTTTTACCCTCCTCCCTCCTGTCATTTTCTTCTGTTCTTCGTTTCTTCCCAAACCTGCTGGACGGTTTGATACTCCGGCGAAACGGCACGGATGAGCAGCGACGGGGATGATGCCGTGCATGGGAGTCTTGGGAAATACAAGGGGACAGAGGTCAAAAAAGTCTAGGCGTCGTGTCTCCCCCCGGAGATATCAGGAGGTAAAGGCCGGGCAATGCCGTTTGTTTGCTCAGTGTGCTCTCCAGTACGCTGCGATGAGAAGAGGATGTAAATATAGAAATCGTGGAAGAACTTAGGTTGTCCTCCTGGTCTCACATCATCGAAGCCCTTGAGCATGAGATCACGTTTGATTGTGATGGTCAACAAGCATACTCGGTACACACACACTTGTTCGGGTAAGGTTGTAAGAATCAGGTCGCCTCCCTCAGGGCAAACATTCCGGAGTGTACCTGATCGGAGAAAAAAACAAACGGTTGGACCTGCATCCGCTTGACGTATATTGGCGGAAGGGGATCAGGGCACCCAATAGCAAGCGTGCCTGCCGCACACAGCAAAGCAAGCAAACAAGCAAAGCTCTGGCAGCGTTGTCTTTCCGCGGTGAAGCAGAAGGCACACTCTGGGGATCAGCGGGTCCCTGCCCTGCCCTTTGGCGGACGGACGCAACAACTGTTGACAGCGCCTTGCAATTTCCCGCCCGGCGACCGACCGTTGCTACGTTATCGACACCCGTTTTCCGGCAGCGGAACATGGAAAGCCCTCCCGAAAAAGTTACGTCCTTTTTTCCCCCGTTCCTTGCGGGACAACGGAAGGAGTTTTGTCCTCGATGACGATGTTGCTTTTGCTGACCACTGGGGGATGGATGGATATGGATGGATGGGATGGGCGGACGACGTCATTTGCGTAGTTTTTTGTGCCCAGTGCCCTCCTTCTCTTTGATCCACCCCGCCAGCCCGTCGCGCGGGCGGGACTGGCGTTGAAGGATGGGCGCGCGCCAACCAGAGAAGAAGCGGCGCTGTCGATCTTTTAGGGACGCCCGCCGCCAAGGGGCATCAGGGCCAGTTGACAGCGTTCCTGGCTAGCGGAAGGAGAGAAAGGAAAAGAGCGTTTTCATCAAGATAGGGTTGTCAACGTGATTGCTAGGCACAGGCAGGCGTTCTTTTTCACAGTGACTTGATGACAGTTCAACCCGACTGAAGATGGCGGATTCGGATGAGGTGAACCTGACCTGCCTGAGGCGTTCGTGATGTCGCAGCGATCCATTTTTGAGGAAGGACTTTGTCATCAGCCTGTCTGAAGGAACAAGGCTGGGTACTTCAATAGGTAAACAGCACAGCGCAATTCCGTGGAAGAAACGACGCAGACGGGATTTTTGGTTCGATCAAAGTGGAAAGAACTCTGTCAGTCGAGGATCACGGTTGGCACTTCTTCAGCGTTCCTTTCTTTGTACATATCGAATGGCGGGGTTTTCGAGGCTATCTAAAATGGCTGGATGCTGCTGAATCGTTACGTGCTTCTCCCCATCCTCTCACGTCGGTTTGGCGTGCATGCATGGTTGGTTGCACGCACGTTAAGTTAGTGATCACGGAAAGGGTGCATAGGTATCTGCATGCGCAGTCAATCCCGTCTCGTTGGAGTACGTTGGTATAGGCTGCGTCCGTACCGCGGCCGTACACTGCAGCGGCAGCGGCAGCATCAGCAACAGCAACAGAAAGGCCGGTGGCACGGCAGTAGAAACCCGAGGACGGACTTCCCGCCTTCGTGAACGGCCATGGATTCCCCGCGGTTGCTGCTGTCCTGCCTGCCTCCACGCAGGAATTTCCTCTGTTTATTGATGACTGCGCTGCGTACACACAGGATCGTCAACACTTTTCGTTAGCGTAAGAGAGGTGGGAATGGGAAGGATTCCGGGCGACCTCGCACACCACCTCCAACCACCACCACGACCACCGCTGGTCGGCGGCTGGATGGATGATCTGATGACAACTTCCCCCCTCCGCAGTCGACGTGTCCGACCGTTGCCCTGACGAGAGAAGAGCTTTTGCACCGAGCCGCGTGGTCAACGACGAAAGTAACCGGTCATATTCAATCGTGCAGCAGCAGGTTACGGAATCCTCTTGGAATTGGACGAGCCGGATTTGAGGGGATGGATGAACTGCGCGGTCCGATTTGGCTGGAGGCCAATCTCACAGAAATGCATGCATCTCGCTCGCTTGAACGGGCGCTCTGTCATGATCACTGGGGTCCCGGAACGGCAGTGCTGTCCATGGGGCTGTTGCCAAAAATACTCGACAGCAGCGTGGAGATTGCCTTGTGTGGGTGGGAAAACAGGAAGGCTGAGATTGATGCGGGCAGGGTTATGGAATCGTGCGCTCGACAGTGATCGAGTCTGTAGAGATCCCAAAGAGGAAAAACACTGGTGGCGGGAGCTCTGCTCATTTTCAGAGGCGGATTTTCTCCTGTCTATGTTTCAGGTTGGAGTGGCAAAGGGGATTTCATACATCGCAGTCTCGAGCATTGCGCAGAGGAGGCGAGAGGCCGACAGTCTTTTGGCAAGGGATGGCTGGAAGCAGCAAGACAGACCGGGAGTCGGCTGCATTGTCTCACAAAAGGCGGCGTGCATCCCACCTCGCATGTGGTAATTTGATTGAGAATTGACGACAGCGAGACAACGCAGCCACCACCTTCGGTCGGTACCCCGTAATCTTCTGTCAGTTTTGCAAGTGGCAGCACATGCCTGCCTGCGTGCCTGCCATTTCCTTTTTACTCCGCATTATTGAAGGCGGACCGGAGAGCCATTGCCAGCCTCCTTGGACCATCATCCCTTCGAACGTGAATGACATGGCGAGACCTGGGGGACGGAGAATAGGGGAGGGGGGGAGGGTCATGGCGGGCAGGGGTGGGAGGATGCCAGAGACAATGACCCGCCGACGGTGCGTGAATATTTGCGGTTCGTGGGCCTCCAATGAGGTAATCGATCGGATCGTGGTCCTAGATTAGCATATCAAACACCCACACCGGCTTCATCAATCCCAAGTAGCTGAGCATTGTGTGAGCGTTCCACTTCTCCGTGGCTTGACGGGTGGCTCGTGAGGGGGAGAACGAGGGTGAGAGAGCTTCGAGTATTGCAGTTGAGTTGCCTCGAGACAAGGGGAGCGTGCAGTCCCTTCCCTCCCCCTCTCCGGGCGCACGCAGAAATGCAAAGAGCAGCTGGGTTGAGGCAGGACGGGGTTGGTGTCGAGCGGCCAAAAGCCTGCCAATCGGCACCAAGCCAAAGCCTTACATACGCAAGCAGCATTTGGATCGACAGCCCTGCCAGCGTGAAGGGAGAAGGGGAGAGGAGAGGAGAGGTGGTCGAGGGGACCCACCGCCGTCGTCGCCACTGTGGGCTGGAAGCAACGAGTCGAAACCTTATGAATAGCAACGTCGGCCGGGGGTGGGAGTGGGTGGAGTGGGTTTGGCGTGGGTGAACGAGGGTGGAAGTGGGTGGAAAGTGGGTGCGATGGCCGGGGGTCGGCGTGGGCAGTGACGACGTCCGATGGGCGGAGGAGGAGCCCTGGAGGAGAGGACGCGAATACAGCCTGCAGGCCGTCCCTCGACGCCCACTTTTTCCGCTCGGAAAGGGGGTCTGAGGGGGCTTGAGGGGCGTTGCCAGCCAACCTCTCAGCGGTCGGCTCCCCCTGGGCCGATGTGCCTTAGGCCAGGGGCGGAGTGTTGTTTGTGGTGTGTGTAGTAGTGCCGTGGTGTGGACGAGGGGGAAGGGGGGGAAGGACGACGGGAGTGGGTCGCTGGATTGGTGGGTGAGTAGATGGGTGAGTGGGTGAGTGGGTGAGTACCTGTGGGTGGGTGGGTGGGCTGGCTGCGGAGACTACTGGGATGGACTGGGATGGCCTACCGGACTGGTACCGTCGTCAACCGCCCCATCGACGCGCTCACGCCGCCTGTTGGCACCGGGGCCGCGGCAAGCCAGTCAAGGGCGCGCGTCGCTGGCCAGGGGTCGCTGGGGAGGCTTGCGTTTCACCTTTTCGCCATCCGCTCTCCGCCCTCCAGAAGCAGCACGAGCGCACTCCCACACACACACACGGCAGAGAGAAGAGGCGGGCAACGGACTGGCTGGCGGGCTGACTGGCGGGCTGGTGGACACTGGCTGGCTGCGCAACTTGTTGGTCGGTGCCACGAGTGACCGGGGGGGAGGGGGGGGGAGGGAGGCGTTGCAAAAGTCACGGGCGTGGCCGGTCTAGGGGCGAGCAGCTTCACAATAAAGCCTGCTCCTCCCGCCGCCCCAATCTCCTCCTGCTTCCTTCCACTCACTCACTCCCCAAGCCAACCAAACAGCATTTGCATTCTTCGGTGACATTTCTACACTCACCCTTGCGATCGTTGCGTGTCTGGTTACCCACACTCGCTTTATTTCTCCGTCCAACTCTTCGATACCACTCCAGACTCTTCAGTCGTTTTACTCAACTTCCACACACTTTACTACTTAAGTACGTCCGTCGCTTCGTTCGTCGTCGGTTGTCCGTTGCCACGCGACGAAACTCGACCGTTGGCGCAGGGAGAGAGAGACTTTGAAACTAACGCACCTCGCCCTACAGTCTTCACCACCACACAATCACAATGCGCGCTGCTACCATCGCCCTTACCTTCGCCGCCGGCGCTTTCGCCGCTGCCAACCCCCAGGTGATCTCCCAGATCTCCGACGGTCAGATCCAGGCTCCCACCGCTGCGGCCTCCGTCGCCGCCAGCTCTGCCGCCGCGGTCGTCTCTTCCTCCGCCGTTGAGGTCGCTTCCTCCGCCCCGGCCGTCGCCGTCTCCACCCCCGCGGCCGTCAGCACCCCCGCCGTGGTTGCCAGCTCCCCGGTCGTCGCTGCCTCCAGCGCCATCGTCTCCGTTCCCGCTGTGAGCAGCCCCGCCGTCGTGGTCGTCGCCTCCTCCGCTGCTCCCTACGGCAACGGCACCGTCGCCACCTCCGCCGCGGGCACCGGCACCGCTGCCGTCGGTACGTCCGCCGCCGGTAGCACTGGCGCCGCCAGCATCTCCGCCGCCGGCGCTGGTGCCGTCGAGGTCAGCTCCTTCGGCATGGCCGTCCTCGCCGTTGCCGGTTACTTCCTTGCTTAAGCGTCTCGCTCCCCCTACCGCCACGACGCCCCGCCAAGCATACGACCGACTGAAGGACTACACATCTACGGAGTTTGGAAATTCGGGCTCGGTTCTCATGTCAAGGATTTTCTACTACAAAGGTCTTGGGGAGATAGCTTAATGGATAGTCAAATTCTGGAGCGGCTATTTTCTCGACCACCAGTGTGCTCTTTTCACTTTCTTCTTGCTCTCATGGAGAGCGGCTTTTCTTCAAGCCACGCCATGGCGATGACTCGCCGTGGTCGTTCGTCGTGAGCTGGCTTTTATTTGCTTTTTTTTCCCCCTTATTTCCTTTGTTCTCTCTTCCAAATACCGGCCGGCGAAAGGTCAAAAGGGCAATGCTTCTTTTTCTAATCGGTTTTCTCGACCGGCATGCAAGACATGTACCAGTAGACTACTACTCACAAATGGCATCCTTTTGCTGCTCATTTCGATCGTTGTCGAGGATAGATTGAATTCGTGAGACGTTCGGTGCACGGAATGACTAACTCGGGACCCTTTCCCTTCATCTCGGGCCGTTTGTGTGTCAAAACGGAGCACAGCATTACTCAAAATATATGAATGGCAGCTCTCGTTTGCAACGCAGAACAACGGGAGACCGCCCTTCCTCACCGCAGTGAAATCGCATCGGGAAGCCCCTTCCCTCTCCTTATCCGTTCATCCACACCCCCTTACCCCCTTACTCCATCCAGCCTTTCGACCCTCTCAAGGCTGGCTGGAGAAACAATAAAATCACATCAGGTGAAGCACCAATTGTACAATTCAAGAAGAGCTCGGAAAAAAGATGGAATGATCCAGCACTGTTGTTCCCTTCCCACCATCCATTCCTTCCGTCCACGCGTCCCTCCGTCCGGATTAGGACTAGGCGGTACCGCCGCCGCCGCGTACGTACGTTCAGCGACCACTACGAGCGACGACCCATCTAACCTCATCCATGGATATGTACGTTCCTACCTACAACCGCTGACCGGAGTTTTTTTAGTGGGCGTTTGGGCAACCGGATCACCCGCAGGACGCGATTCTGTTGTAATCCAATTCTATCTCCTTCTGCCAAGCATGTGCGGCGCCTTTCTTTCTCCCGGCAAAAGATGCGGAGTGGTGGACGCAGGCGTCTGACACCGGTTGCGACTGCACCTGAGATGTAAGGTATGCACAACATCCGGCATCCATGAGTTCTCCCTCGTCGTTGGTCTCGGTAGAGCCCCCATGACATGAGATGGGCAAGGAAAATTCCTCATAGCCGCCCTCGATGGTGGTTCGGAACCAACACCTCCTCCCCCCCGTCTTCCCGCCTCACGCCCTCGCAAGAAGCGGAACGTCCTGATGTCAACACTATTTACCGCCACCACCACCACCTCCTCCCCGAACAGGGAAGAGAGAGGAAGAAAAGGGGGAAAAAAAAAGGAAGCCTGGTGAGAACCCCACGCTCATTCCCATCACCACATCCGCGCCCGCGCGAGCGCCACACAGAAAACGGCGGCTAGGGATGGGATGGGATGGGATGGGGGAGGTCGTCAGCGGCCGCGCGTTTACTACCACCACTACCACTACCACCACCAAGCCAGCGAGAGAACGTAAAAGAGTTGATGTGGTGAGGTGTGTGGGAGCGAGATCGTAGATTGCTTTGGTCGTGGGAAGGACATGGCGTAGGCTCAGATGCTGAGTGAAGATGTGGTAGGTCTTGATGCTGAGACGTCGTGAGAGATGTATCGTATGGACGGAGTAGGTATGCGAAGGAACGACGACATGTGCGTTCACGGTCTGATATTTGTCTGGATGGAGTATGGCCGCGGGTCAGGTTCGAGCTCTAGAGATGTGGTAGGTGGGTTTAGAAAGCTTCATATTCTTCCTTGCTCTTGGTTATCCTACCTTTCTTTCTGGCCTTTCCACTTTTTTTCTCACGTCGCGATCTTCTGGCTCTTAAACGTTTGCTCGGAGATCGAACCCTCGTCTTCTTCGTTATATACCTTCTCTGTTCGTATCTTCCTCGATTTTCTCGACCGTCTTTCTAGAATAATGGAAACCCCGAATTGTCTTACCCTCATCTTTCTGGGAGCAGTGTCGTATCCTGAAAATCTTCCGTTCAGACATCCTCTTATCTCTTGGCTTTAGACATCTTACGGTGCTCTGACGGTTACCCCTTGTCTGATGAGAATAACGAGACAGAAGAGGCGTCGTGAGGTTATGCGGACGGATAAAAGCCTAGGGGAAATATTCCTGTTCTGTCCTCGGCCTCTGATGGCTCGACGGTACCAGGTAGCCTCCTTCCCCAGACAGGTTCCTGCGTCTGTCTCCAAGGGAGCCAGTTGATCCCCTATCCAAATCCTGACCGCGGACCACCGAGCCTCCTATAAAAGCCATGTGTTGGATGGAAGTGATAGGAGCTGCACGACAGTACGCTATCCACCTAATAAGGCGGTCTGTTCCTCGCGTCACTCTTCGAAATATATACATGTCCCATCTCAGCAACGGATGTACTACGAAACGAGTCAAAAGGCATCATCCCTTTCCCTTGCACCCCTGCCTCTGTCCGCACGGCATGTAGCTCTGAATCACGGCATCGACATCTCGCCGCTCACCCGTCTCCCTATTCCACGAGCAGCCCGCTCGATTCCAACTTTCGTTCTCCTCTTGCCCTCTTCTTCCAAATCCTCCATGATCGCAGTGAAGGACCGTTCAATCTCGTCGTCGACGGACGGCGGCCAGATGATCGAGGCTTGGTAGTTTTTAGGGGTATCTCGAGTGCTCTCGAGGTAAGTTTTAGGTAATGAACTTGGTACCATCACCCATATAGAACCGATTATATCGGTCTTCCGCACCGCAAGCTGTGTCTCCTTGCGGGTTCCGCTTCGGTATGTTCTGTTCACGCTTCGGAATGTGGCAACCAGCTCGACTTTTTCTTTTCCTCTTTCAACATCTTAGGGTTTCCTCGAGGCCTGTTGATGGGTGTGTGATGGCTTTTGTTTGGTCGGGGGAGGAATTCTTCTTTCTTTTTCTTTTACCTGCTTTTTATTTCGTGTCGTCCCTTGCTGGTCTGGACGGTGGATCATTCTTTGGAGGGGAGATGGCTGATTTTGCTCAAGGCGCCAGCAGAAAAGGAAGAGGATTCCCACGGGAGAGTCTCTTGGACACGGGTGTTGCATGGACGGTCGGTTGTCGGGAAATATCATCGCCGTAAGTCTTGACGAACGGCAATCACAAAGTTGAGGCAGTTTGCACGGACGGAAAGAAAGGACGTCAGAGTAGAGCGGATGGTGATCTTAACTGTCCAACAACGGCGGGGGATATTTCTAAAGTAAAAGAAAAGCCACGAGCGATGTCGCAGGTCCACCGCATGGCCGAAAAAACACACTATGTCCAGCCGCCGAGATAACCAAAAACAAAACAACAATGTCCGTCAAAAGGACGTGGAATGGACTGTTCTGGTCGGATCTGATCTGATAAACGCCCCCTACATTCCAGCCAAATTGGAGCGTGGACAAACAGCCGAGGAAGAAGAGAAAAGAAGAAGAAAAAGCAAGAAAATCCTGGTGGTCTGTACCCAACCCCGTTTGCACTCCGATAACATGCAATGATGCCCGCTCAAGAGATGACGTGATGGAAAAACAACCCAAGACAACAACCAATAAACAAAGTCGGGCGGAGAAAGGAGAACGGGTATGTACGCTCGGAGGAGCGAAAAGATAAGGGTGCTGTAAGAACGGTGATGGTGGTTGATGAGGATGATGTGGATGATGATGATGATGATGATTATGGCGATGGAATAGATGATGAGTATGAGGTGGGGAGAGGATAGGGGTGACTTAGAAACGCTGCTTCTTCTTCGCCGCCTCCGCGGCTTTCTTGGCGAGCATTTTCCGACGTTCTTCTTTCTGCCGTTTCAGTTCGTTCTCGAGCCGCAGGGCTTCCTCGTCCTCCTTCTTCGCGGCGGCCAAGCTGAGCATTTCTTCCTGATCCACGTCCTCGATGCCGGCTTCCATGGCCGAGGAGCCCTCAGAGTCGTAGTCGTCTTCCTCCTCATCCGTGTAGCTGGCATACCGGTACCTGGGTGCTGAACGTGCGCTAAGCGAGTTGCTACGGCTTCTGTCGTACGGAGACTTTGACGCCTTGGATGGCGGCGGCCTTCCCATCGTTCCCTTGTATGTGACCACCGGTTCGGTGGTCTTCCTCATGGTCCCGGAATAGCCCAGATCCAGTGGTTTCTTCTTCGTCTGTTCTCCGGCCTTCTTGCCCTGAGACGATTCTGGACTGCGGCTACGGCTCTGCAAACCATTCTTTGCGTCCTTGGCGCCAACTAAGCCCTTCTTCCTCGCTTCGAGAAGTTGCTGAGCCTTCTCTTTCTTGGTCATCTTTTCCACCGGCTTATGCTTGATCGCTCCCACAGGGGCTTGTTTCTCTGCCTGGGCCTTTGCCCTTGCCATCATTTCTGCATACGAACCCTTTTTGGGTGCCGGTGCCGGTGCCGATGTTGATGCTGATGGAGTAGACGAAGTTGCTGCGGGCTTGGCGGTGATAGGTTTAGCAGCAGACGCGGACGCGGACGCAGCCGCAGGTGTGCTGGAGGTAGCAGGCTTCGGTGGAGCGGGTTTTGATGCGGCAGTCTTCGCCACGGGTCCACTGCCACGATATGGGACGGCCGTTGACGGGCCGGAGGATGGAGTTGGTTTCACGGGTGTCTGTCCCGTAACGGCACGCGGAGCGGTATTTGTCCCGTTCGTTAACGTCGCGACATCTTTCCGGGGTGCTTTGGATGGTATAGGTATCGCATCGCTTGAAGCTTTCCTCTTGATCGCCTGGGATGTATTATCGACACCACCGCCTGACGTTCTCGTCCTATCTTGAGTTGGCCTCGCCGTCGTTGCATTGTGTTTTTGCGCCCCTCCGGGACTAGCAGCGGCTGTCTGAGGCCCGCCAGTGATGGAGGACAACAGGGAGCTGAATGTCTGCGGACCGTCGTCAGTAGTAAGTTCGCGGGCGTCCAGGGATGCGCAGGTGACTCACGCTCATGATGCGCTGCAAAGAAGAAATGTTATTACCACCGAATAGCCCGATGCGCGGGGTTTGGCATTATGAGAGAACGGACGAAGAGGAAGAAGGAGCCAGAGCGAGCGGCGAGGAGGCGGCGGATACTTGTATGCGAGAGCCCAGCAGGTGCGTGGGGAGCAGCGTGAGAAGAACAGAGTGGAAGACAAGGACGGGTGTTACGTTGGAAGTGCCACGCCTAAATACTTGGGCACCACAGCTGTTACCCGGTGCTGGTGGCCTGGCAGACGGAACAACTGCTCGCCGCACTCAAACGCCCGACTAGGAGGCCTGTGTCGGGTGGGCGTCATTGGGAGTTAAAGCGTGCACCCTCTCCCATTATGACTAATTGAAGAAACTCCCGGATTTCAGGCTCCTCAAGCATGAAGAAACTGAAATACTTACTATTGTCTGCCCTGCTTTCTATCCAGGCTGAGGTACGTCGGTAATCAGGCGCGCTTCAGTTGCCCTTGGTCACGTCTTGCCAAGCAGCGATGGCAGGCACTGCAGTGAGGTACAGCCGAGAGATCTTATCAATCTCCGAACCCGGTTTTAGCGCATGCGCACAGACGCCCACAAACGATATTCTTTCTTTTGACAATCGTGAGCGCAGTCAACCAACCCTCTTCGACATCCGGTACATCACTCCCTCCAGGACTTGAAGATCAGTCTCCGTCAGCACGGTTAAATCGATTGATTCTCTAGTTCCCCTTCCAACCACAACAGTATGTTCATCTACGCCTGCCGCAGTCGCGCGCCGGAGAACCATCTGCCAGAAGCGGCCTTGACCTGACATGCGCGACTCTAGAATCCATCAAAATGAAGCACCTCGCAGCTTACCTCCTCCTCCAGCTCGGCGGCAACGCTGAGCCCAAGGCCGAGGACATCAAGACCGTTCTTGAGTCCGTTGGCATTGAGGCTGACTCCGAGCGCCTCGACAAGCTCGTCGCTGAGCTCGCTGGCAAGGACGTCAAGGAGGTACGATATTTCCGCACTTTTTGCTGCAGCAAAAGTTTACAGGAGACATGGAATAATGGCTAACATTCATATTCTATAGCTCATCGCTGAGGGTTCCACCAAACTTGCCTCCGTTCCCTCTGGTGGCGCTGGTGCTGCCCCCGCTGCTGGTGGCGCTGCTGCCGCTGGCGGTGCCGCCGCTGAGGAGGCTCCCGCTGCCGCCAAGGAGGAGGAGAAGGAGGAGTCTGACGAGGACATGGGCTTCGGTCTCTTCGACTAAGCGCCTCATCTCAAGTCATGTCGTTGAAAATTCCACGTTAAAAGTTCTGGGATACCTACGATCGCACAGGATTTACGTGGCATGAATGGAATGGGGAAAAACAGGACGGACTCGAGCGTGCTGGAACTGGTGTAAAAACCGTCAGGCTGTAGGGCAGTCTTGTACCGTGCTGAAGCAGTTTTTTCAGGACCAATGAACAGCCGTTTATCCTCCTGAAGACTCTTTTCTGTGACCTCTGAACATTGATGTGCCTGTCCAAGTGATTGATGCGCCTCATGCTTCGCTACGTTTTGTGAATAGACTGATAAGATATCGATGCTATACTGACTGATTTCCACTTTCGAATTGTACCTCACTCGATTGCATGAGACGGCTACAAATCTCGGTGCAGAGCATTTATACGGTCATGGTGCCAGCGTTCCAGTTTCCATGTATAATTGGCGCCAATGTTATAGAGCTCGTGGTGAATGTTCAAAGCCCTGCTCCAGCACAACCCTCTTTTTTTTGCATAAGAAGAATCGCAGTTGGATTATTGATTGCCTTTGCGACCAGAGTTGCCGATGTGGTGTTGCTGCGATATCTCAATGAGAAAGGGTCGCTTTTTGATAGTGGGACGTGATTGGCTGGCGCATGTCGGCTCGCTTGTTGGTCCGCTCCGCTCCACCACAATACCTAGCGAAATTCGACCTTGGCTGGGCGATTTCACAGAACTTCTACGACGACCAGCGACCCGACAACCAACTGCCCCCTTCGAAGTCCACTCTCCGACAAGACACTTCGAACACCGCAATCATGGCCGACGTCGAATACAATGCCGAGGAGGCTGCCGAGCTTAAGAGGAAGAGAGCATTCCGCAAGGTGAGCCGCCCTTTGTGCAGGCTCTTAATCCTCCCTTGCGAAGCGCACCGCATGACTGACGCCCACGTCTCCGTTCACAGTTTTCCTACCGTGGAATCGAGCTCGACCAGCTCCTGGACCTTTCCAGCGAGCAGCTCCGCGATGTCGTTCACGCCCGTGCCCGCCGTCGGTTCAACCGTGGTCTGAAGAGGAAGCCCATGGGTCTCATCAAGAAGCTTCGCAAGGCCAAGTCCGAGGCCAAGCCCAACGAGAAGCCCGACCTCGTCAAGACTCACCTCCGTGACATGATCGTCGTCCCCGAGATGATTGGCAGCGTCATCGGTATCTACTCCGGCAAGGAGTTCAACCAGGTTGAGATCAAGCCTGAGATGGTCGGCCACTACCTCGGAGAGTTCTCCATCTCATAGTACGTTTCATCGACACCGGATAATCTGGTCTGGACCAAGGGACGATGGTAGCTAACGTATCACAGCCGCCCCGTCAAGCACGGTAGGCCCGGTATTGGTGCCACCCACTCTTCTCGTTTCATTCCTCTCAAGTAAATGCTGCTTTGGGTCCTGGGTGCATGGTTGCTTGATGGGGATTGGAGGCAATGTACTTCATGAAAAATACCATGAATTGAAATCGGTTTTCTTACGTCTCCAAAAACAACGAACGACAACATGGGGCAAGGGAGACCGACGATCGGGAGCGGCTGTGAATTCACTCGAGGTTTCAAGACGGAAAGGGCTACGATACGAAGAAATGGACGAGCACTTGTCGGATTGCGACCAAAAGGGTGGCATGGTGGCAAAGCAGGTCCTTTCATGCCTTCCTCGAGTGGACGAGAAGTGGGCTGCAGTTGATAGAGATGAGACGAATGAAAATCCCATCTCGAACCAATCACTGATTACGGTTTCCCTGGTGTCGAAATCGTGCCTTTTTTCCATGTGGTTAACTTCCCAGGTCCTGCCTCTCATCACTCACCGGGGTCTTCTTACCCAATATCCTACGAAGGACCTTTTCTAACGTCTTATCACCCCCTCCGTCATTGACCTTAACTTCACTTACGAGACAGAAGGATGCACCAGTCCACATCATAACCAAAACATCTCTGAATTCATCTATGTATACATGTCATAGCTAATCATAACTTATCGTCTCATGCTGTCTTTACAGCAGCGTTCTCCTGTTTGTCTTTTCTAGCCCCAAAACATCTTCCCTTACAACTTGCCGTTGCCAGTGCCAGGGTCACCGATGACGTTGACGAACGCCTGGTGGACATGCTCCGTCAGGTCACCTGCCTGCAGCGCCCTGCCCTTCTCCTTGAACGCCAGCCTCGAGCACTCCCTGGTGATAGCGGAGCCGCCGTACGCGGCCAGCGCTAGCGTCTCCGCAGGCTCGAAGTCGGTGCCGTGATCCCAAAGCTTCTCATGATACGCCTTCCGGTACGCCAGCAGTGTGGCCAGACTGCCAGTCAAGGTGTCGCCTTGGCCACCGCTGCGCTTCAGCCCACCCTCACCCTCGGAGACGAGCGTGAACTTGCCGTTGCTGATGTAGTCCTTAGCGCCCTTTTGGATGATGGTCACGCCGCCGAACTCCTTGGCCAGGCGCGAGCACATCTCCGGGTCGTTGGCCTTGACCTCGATGCCCTTGCTCTTCGCCAACCGGCCGAACTCGACCACGTTGGGCGTGAGGATGCACTCGGTGCAGCCCTGGACGAGCTCGGGCCGGGTCTGCGCGAGGAAGAGGCCGTCGGCATCGAGAACGAAGGGGATCCCTTGCTTGCGCGCCTCTTCGATCACCTTGGCGCAGGTGTCCTGCATGAGCTGGTCGCGTCCCAGACCCGGACCGATGACAATGACGTGCAGCCGTGGCAGCATGGCGAGCACCTGCTCCGCGACGGTCTGGGGGGTCTCGTTGGGCCCGAGGTTCTTGGATTGCCGCATGTAGGGGTGCACCATCAGGTTAGGGGAGTATGTCTTGATTACAGCGCCGGCACCGGGCTCGCAGATGACGTGGGACTGGCGTGAGGATGGTTAGAAACTTGGGCCGTTGATACCAAGATGAAGCTGTTCAGGAACTCACCATATCGCAACCAAGCTTCGCAGATGCCATGGCGGAGAAGTAGGGTGCGCCAGTGTAGTCTTCGCTGCCACCAATGACACCTACACGTCCGAGCTGACCTGTCCGCGAGTGTTAGCATGTAGTGAAACGCTGCACAAAGGGATTGGCTTCCGTTACCTTTGTGGAAGCTCTCAAGCATGGGAGGGATCATCTTGTAGACCTTCCCCAAGATCTCCTTTCTGTTTGCAGCGGCCATTGTGAATGTCTTTGCCCGTCAAAATTTCCGAAAATTGGTCAAGAGGTTAGAGAAGTATAGAGAAACTGAGAGCGGGTATCGAATTATGTGGAGCAAGGTAAAGGAGTAGTTGCAAGCAGGGGTGGTGGTTTGAAGTTGGTATATCATCCAGACTGACGAAATGGCAAGATATATGAGGGAGCTCCGGGCCATGACGTCTGGCTGCCCCGCCCCGTCATTCATTCCATGCCGGATCGCGGCAACGCCACAAGTGGCTGATGCATCTCCGATCTAGATAAACGACTACAAAACGCCAGGCGAGCCTCTACAAAGACGAAGAGTCCACTAATTCGGGTTTGCATGGTTTTGTGGTTGGTGTGAACATCAACAATATATGCCTTGCCAGCTTCTCTCGCTTTGAAAGACAAGATCAGCCCTGCCAGAACCAGCCCAGCAAGTACGCCCCATGCGCCAGTGATATAAAGTCAATGCTGATACCCGTCCCATGCCGTCCCGGACACCGAGGAGAGGTCTCACAACTAATCCTGTATGAGACCAAAACTAATCATCATCCTGCCAATTGCCCAAGCTTTTCTTCTTCAACTCCAGATCTTGCTGCAAACTCTTGACTTTGCCTGCCAGTCTCTGTCTCAGCAACGGGTTGGCCTGTTGCTCCATCTGCCGCAAAGCGTTCTGCACCTCCTTTTCGAGATCTGCAATCTCCTCACGTTGTTGTGCCGCTTCTTGCTGGGCAGCCAGCTGCTCCTCGTCCAACTCTTCTTCTTCCTCTTCCTCGTCTTCTTCGTCTTCGCCGAAGAGATCTTCGGACTCTGACTCCCCCGTCCCAGAACCTGTTCCAGTTGCTGGAGAAGGAGCAGCAGATTCTGGAGTGGCTGCGGCGACGCCAGGATGGTGCAGTTGGTGCTCTCCGCCGTTGATAGCATGCATAGCAACGTCGTGCTGTGTTGGAGCTTCTCCGCCGAACAGCTGAGAATCATCGCCTTCGTCTGCGGCATCGAAGGCGTTGAGTAGATCTTGTTCCATGTCGTCTTCGAAGCCCTCTGCATCTGCGTCCCCGTACTCCTGTTGCCCTTCTTCGTCTTCTTCCTCTGATTCCGCAGCGCTACCTTCGTCCCGCATAGCATCAGGGTCCAGGACGGAAAAGTCCACATTCCCGCCGTTGGCCTCCATCTCTGCGTCTTGCGCCAGAAGTCGCTCAACCTCTCTCTCAACCGCCTCGATTGTGCGATAATCGGCACGAGGGCGGAAACGGCGCTTTCGCACGTAATGCATCGGAGGCGTCAGACCATGAGGGTATTGCCATCGCACGGCGTCAACTTCCTTCGGCAGCGGATATGTTTTAGCCTCCTCATCATTCTTTATCGGACCCAGAACGAGCAGGATCTGACATATGTCCCCTCCCTTCCACCATCCCTTCTTATCCCAACTTTTCATGCCCTCAATCACACACGGAAGGTCCAACAAGGTAGCAGCGTACTTCCGGTCCTGGATCTCGACAATGGATCGCCGCCCCTCTTTGTCAATGAACCGCATGTGTACGTCAAAGCCCCCTTCCGCAGGCTTCACGCCAATCTTTCGTTCGTCAATTGCCCGTCGTAGCCTGTCGCAGTCGTCGCCAGGGAGCATCCGTAAGATGAACTGGTGCTCGATGGCAGGATCTACCTCCGCATCCTCAGCTTCGCTGTCATAGCCTACGCCTGGAGGTCGCGGAGGTGGGCGACCTTGATGCTTGAGCCGTAAACCTTTCGGGCCGCTACTGTCGGGGGGTTTGATTGTTGGTCGTTTCAGCTTGAGTGTCAATCCTGGAGCAGATGGCAGTGCCATGGGCGAAGAGCCTCGAGGGCGCTTCGCCGGTGTGCTGCTATCGTCATGTTCGCCTTTTCGGGCACGTTTCTTGGGTGCTTTAGCATTCGCCTCGCCGTCGGCGGGCTTTGGCTTCTTCGTGTATTTGCGCTTCTCCTTCTTTGGTGGCTCTAATGCAGGTGGATTCTCCGAGGAAGGTGTAGGGGCTGCTGACATGGACAGCTTGAGCTTCATTTTAGGAGCACCGCCGGAGACTGGGGTCGGAGTTTCCGGTGGAGGTGGTGCCGTTTGCGGTTTCGTGTTGAGCTTGAGCTTGAGGCCCAGCTTTGGCTTGTCGGTAGGCTCCGACATCGTGCGGATCGCGTTCGCTGGTGACTATCTGTGTTACATGGACATATAGGAGCGTCCGTGATATGTTGTGGCGCGCTACCGTCGGGCTGGCAGGGTGCCGGAATCCTGTGGTCGTGGAAAGGTGAACAGGCGCCAAGCCCAGAGCTTCAGAAAGTCTGACGACGTGCAACTGCTTGCGACAGACGGTTTGATCAACCAAATCTCAACTTCGGCACGCCCAGACGCCGCCAGACCATTTGCGCTCCTCTGGCAGATGGCATCGGAGGAGGCATGCTAAACCTCCCATTTGCGCTTCCAGCATAGCATCAGACGCGCCGCCAGAACACACCCGTATTCACACCCGACCGGCGCGCGAAACGGCACCATGTCCAGCGTAGACAGCGACGCCTTCGTCCTTCACAACGCCCTTCTCCGACCGGCGATTCTGCATATTCTTCGCGCAGCTGGGTTTCAAGCCACCAAGCCGTCCGTCCTCGATACCCTCACCGACATTACCGCTCGCTACATCCTCCTTCTTGCCTCACGGACGGTCGAGAATGCCTATTCAAACCACAACACTCCCGAACCCGACATCACAGATGTCAGGATGGCACTGCAAGACTGCGGCGTTATTATACCACATCTCACACCTACCGAAGAAGCATGGAAGGAGAAGCTGCGCAAACCGCTGGAGGAATGGCCCGAGCGGAACGGATTACGGGCAAAGGAGCGGATGAGGAGGGACGCGGAGGACACCGCAGATGTGCGAGAATTCCTGGACTGGATTAAGGGTGCGCAGTGCCTGGAGATCAGAAGGATCGCTGGTCTGGTGGGAGATAAGAACCAACCTGGACAAGCGGAAGTGGATGCGTTAGAGGAGCGGGTGGACTATCTTACTGGTAGGTTGAGGCCGAAGCTCGTCTTTACGATCTTCTCATGCTAACGACTTCCTTATAGCGCTTAAGAAGAAGCACAGCAAAACAGGGGAGGAATCACGATATCAAGGCACAGTGCTCGGCAAACCTGCAGATCCTAAGCCTATCAAGATTGAAGGGGGTCCAGCGGAGTCCATCCATGACTGGATCGCAAGAACACAGCAAAGATCCCAGAAGCTGGACACGATCAAAGAAGGGAACGGCTATGCTGCGGACTCCCTGGATGACGCGCGAGGTGATGCGATGGACACCGAAGAGTGAACGGGTCGGACGGGGACGGTGCCATTTATTCTCATCGTTCTTTGCATAGCGGCGGCGTTGGTCATGAGGGCTTGTTTCTTCTCGGTGTTCAATTACTTATGGCGTCCTGGTTGCGGTGGTCGCTTTCGATCAACGGCCATCATGGTCGTAAAACCTCTGGGAGGTGCCTCTGGGATAATGTCGTTCTCTGAGCAAAAGAGTTTGGGCGAGCTACAGATCTTCGAGAGGAAGCTGTCTTCAATATTTCAAGGTGAAAGCTTCGTCTATGGGAAAATCTCATGAATCATACATTTTCAGTAACGCCCAGTTTCGTCTCAGCAGTCTCTCAAGCCGTCCTCACGAGTTACTCTCAATAATCACCGGTATTAGGGTATTTGTCTTTACCCACCGGATTCGCCGGTCCACCAGTTTGTCCCAACACACCTCCTACGTCCACTTTCTCCTTCCTACTCTCTTTGATGGCTTCCCTCGCGGGGGCTTGCTCTCTCTTCTTTCTATACATGCGAGAGACACGCATTAGCAATTGACCGTGGATCGCGCGGAGGACGGAGAGCATCGTCCCAAGTTCCAGCACAGCACTCACCGATCCAAATCACTCTCGAACCCAGGCTGCTCCCCACTCGCCCCCCGCAGCTCCTTCCCCTCCACCGCATCAGCCACCTTGCCTTCGCCGGGCATGTACATCTGTTCCCCATCCAACTCATTGTGCCGCCCAACATCCTCGCTCGTCAACCCCTTCGCCTCCTCCCCCGGCCCCGCACCGCGGATCCCCCTGCCCAGCGCCGTCGGCTTCGCCTGCGAAGCATCGCCCACCTGCTCCTGCGGGATGCGCTGATCGACGGCTGTCGAGTCTTTGTTCTGCGCGGTGTTCTGTGCTGCAGCCCGGATCTCGGCGGGCTCTTTGGTGACGGGGTTGCCTTGGGTTTCGTAGGCTTGCGCTTGGGTGGGCTGCGAGGGCCCTGTGGGCGAGAGATCGGACATGTCGTTGTTGTGTGCCTTGACGGGCTTTTTAACGTTGCGTCGGAGGAGGAGAGGCACTTTGGTCGATTCTTTGCTACTATTTTCCTGCCTGGAGTGACAAATGCGAGTATGTAATGATCAAGCCTTGCGGTGTTAATGTTTTGAGTATGAAGGAAATTGATGGTGACAATGTATGGGTTTATTTGTCGGTCAATAGTGGGAGGCTTACCTCTATTGCTTGATGTATGACGTCGGCGGGGTTGTGCAGCGATAGGGACCCGTGTGGGGAACGACGACCTCTCTACCAGTGCCACCGATGCTCGATTCCCAGGAACGAACCGGTACACATTTTGATGATTATCAACCTCAATCTTTGTAGATGTATGATGTGTAACACTATCACTCTCTTAAAAGTAGTTCGTATGTCATCCTGAAACAAGAAATCAAGTAAAGCACAAACGTTCCGATCTAGATACTTGATCCCCCCAAATGCCTCAGAAACCGACATAAAAAAAGCCCGAAGCACTACAGCATCTTTCATTCGAGCCTTACAATGACTTCATCACCAGAAACTGGCACTGGGTTTTCCGTCCGTAACCATTCGCCATTGAATGCATTGATGAGCCAATTCGCCAATTCTAGGGCAGTTAGTATCACTTAGTACTTCCGACAGGTACAATATCAACTGGGAATACTTACTATCATAAACAATCCTATTAGCATTGTGGAAAAAGATATTGTGATCAGAGTCTGGAAAGAAATGAACGTCATAATTTTCGATACCAGCAAGGTCGAGCTTGTCAAGCAAAGTGAGCGAGTTCTGCGTGTGAACGTTGTCATCCGAGGCACCGTGCATCATGAGCCAGCGCACATTCTTGGAAAGACTCTTGACATCAGTTATGGAGCTGTTGTCGTAGCCACCAGGATTGTGCTGAGGAGTGTGCATATAACGCTCGGTGTATATGGAGTCTGTAAGGGAAGAAAATTAGTAACCAACGAGGAGCTGGCTTCATGGGCGCGGCATGGACATACCGTAAAATCTCCAGTCTGTGACGGGCGCCACAGCCATGCCATATTTGAAGGTTTCTCCGCCGTCAAGTTCCAGTGTCTTCAAAGTCATGAAACCACCATAGCTCCAACCCCAAATAGCGATCTTGTCGGCATCCACATAATTCTTCTTAGCCCAGATTTTGGCAGCTGAGATCTGATCATGTGCTTCATAATAACCTAGATTACCTCTTACGATTGCACGCGCCTCGCGTCCTAAGAAACCGGTCCCACGGCCGTCGACTATAACCACGATATAACCGAGATTACTAGCAATATAGGAATGAAAGTCGACTTTGAACTTGCGTTGTACTAACTGGGATCCAGGCCCGTTGTATAGGTTAAACAGCACGGGATACTTTTTCTTGGGGTCGAAATGAGGAGGTCTGCGTTCCAAGTAGTTGAGCTTGAAGCCTCCGACGTCGATCGTGTCGAAGATATCGATGGGCAGTTCGTACTCGCGGGAGATCTTTTCCAACATCTTATTTTCCTCCAGCGTTCGTTCATAATCATTGGGATTAGTAGGAGTGCTGACAACTTTCTGCCATGGTATACCGGGCCCATTATAGGTGAGCAGGGCATATCCCGCACCTGTGGAGAAGGAGACATCATAGAAACCTTCCTTTCCAGTATCAGTCAAGGGTTCTAATCCGTTACCGTCCAGCGACACACGGTAGACGTGTCTTTGTATGGAGCTCTCCTTCGTGGAAACAAAGTAGACGGTGTTGTTCTTTAGATCGACAGCAGACGGAGCATCCACAACCTCCCAGTTCCCCTGCGTTAGAAGAATGGGCTCGGGATTATCGAGCGGCGTGAAGTAGCCTAGGTGGTTATATCCCTCGTGTATAATGGTATCGATGTAGCCATCATGGTTACGACCATTTCCTGGATCTGATGGGATAAAAGTGGTGTCTTGCGATACTTCGAACCAGCCTCCGTCAAGCTTGTTAATGTCCTCTGTTCTCACGGTCTTGCCTGATCGGCGTTCGACATCCATGAGCACAAGCTTGAGGATGTCGCTTTCACGGTTCGTCTCTCGAACAAGAACCTTCTTGCTTCTGCCGGCCCATATTACTTCAGTAATCAGACGATCGTCATCCTTGAAGTCATCGTCTATATTGACAGAGAAGACTTCGTTCTTTGCGACATCATAGAACTGGATCTTGACAACAGGATTCGGAGCGCCAGCTTTGGGATACTTGATGTCCACCACATCGGGATAAGCCTCTTCGCCGGGCGCAGGCTCCTTGCCGCTGGGCCGGGAGAGGTAATATTGGACAGGGAAGGTAGGCACCATAGACTCGTTGGTTTGGAGGAAGGCGATATACTGGCCATCCTCTGACCACCAGGTAGCGCTGTTCCCACCGAAGACTTCTTCTTCGTATACCCAGTCCGGGATCCCATAGAACAGGTCCGGACTTCCGTCTTTGGTAATTTGCGTGACTTTCTGTTCTGATAATTTCCTCAGAAACATGTTATTGTCCCTAGTGAAGACCACAGCATCTGACTGAGGGCTCCAAGCTGCCAGCTGTACTCTTGCATCAGGGTACTGAGGATCTAAAGCCTCCGCTGTCTGAGTCTGCACATCGAAGATCCAGTACTTGGCTGTGAAGCTATGCCTCCAGTTCTTCTCCCGATTTGTGGCACACAAGACCTTCTCGAAGTCCTTGCTGGGCCATACATCGTTTGGATGAATCAATTGGTCCCCGACTTGAAAGCCCGGGTACTTCATTAGCACCCTTGCTCCGGCACTGCCTTCATCCCCCTTCCGGATATCTTCCACTACTAGGTATCCATCTTTCGTGTCCTTCTCCAGCAACAACCCATCCTCGCCGTTCGGTCCAGCTATCCAGCTAACCGACTGTGTCTTCGCAGACCATGCTCCGCCCATAATCTGGTCCAGAGTAATCTTCTTTCCTGAACCCCGAGAGCTGGTGGCAAGCGGATCGTGTGGCTTCGTACTCGCATGCTTGTAGCTGCCGTTGTGGATAAAACTGAAGAGAGCAACCAGCCAGCCAGTCAGCGCAAGACCCGCGATGATCCAAAGTAACCGGCGCGCCTTTCGATCTACGGGCTTTACGAGGGTGTATGGGCTCGTCTCGATGTCAAATTCCTCTGTTCGCCTTGGAAACGTATCGTTGTGGCCGTCCACGTATCTCTTTTCGGAGGGCATTGCTGGCACCCGACCGAGCTCTTCCAGCACTAGGGAAGTGGTAGAAGCGGAGGAGACCGATGACGAACGGGGAGCTTCCATATCGTAGGATTCCATGGAAGACATCTGGCCCGTAAGAGGCTGACTTTCTTCTTCGGATATAAGCCGTTCTTTCGGCATCTTGAACGAGTAGTCAACCGTAGCTATGCAGAGCAAGCTTCAGTCAGGGTGTTTTGCCGCGCGGCCCTAGAGCTCTTGAAAGCTGCAATAGCAGCAACCGTTTCGTTCTGGATGATACCGGGACCATGTATATGTTCGAGAATGGAAGTCGGAGCATAGACTTTGAAGGCAGTCAACCTTGCGCGTTAGGGTACACGCATCCGAGCGAGGATCCGAGGCACGCGCCTTCGGACGTTGCCATGTATTGCCAAGAAGGGTCTCTTTGTTACAGCCGCGGCTTCTTTATTCATCTCAACCATCAATGTAACACCGAGAGGTAAGCGCACAGGTAATCTCCAGACTCCTCCCATATTTTAAATATTTGCTACCTAACATACTACTAGTACAGGAGTATTCTATGTCTCTTCATACCTAAGAAACAGCAGATCCCTCGTGGTACGCAAGTTTAAGGTGAGAACTACTTATTTGCTGTAGCTGAGCCCCTCTCTTGAGCTCTTCGCAACCTGTCCCGGGGCAAACCGTCCTGGACATTTGCCAATTGGATAAACAATCCAGTCTTTCTGCTTCAAAGGCCCGCGCAATAGCCTTGAAGGCATTAAGACCTGGGATGGGCTCAAATGGCGCCAATTCATTGTGAGAAGATGCACATTTCTCTCGAGTGCACTTAAGGACCAACGTTGAGAACACTAAAATTGTCAGTAGGATATCAGTCAGAAGATACGAGACCTCGCTTACCCAAGGAAGTCCTAGAAGCGGGTGGTTAGCTTGCGTACATCTTATATGGGACGGCGAGGGAATAAGTCTTACCTGGTTGATTGTTGCGACACCATAGATGGACGTAACTTCGATACGCATATTCATGAGCTTAATCCGAATCTGCGTCCCCTTCTCGATGACCACGTCGTTGTTATTTGTCCATTGGGGTGGAGTAGCGTTCGCGTCGTACTTCACATCTGACGGGATATTCTATTGCGCGCCTACGTTAATCGAACTGCAGCAGGATTTTTCATCGGATCTGGAGCTTTACCTGTCGGGAAATGAAACACCCCAACGGTCCAATCTCGCAGAAAAGACCACCTTGCGTCATTCCTGTAACGACAGCATCACACTAGAGCATATCTCAGCAGAGATCCATTTTTGAAGCCAGCTGTCACTACATACCACCTCTCCAGGGAATGGTCTCCAGATTACGGCCTTGTAATGCACTGTGAACATCGAATCTCCTCTCCCGGGTATGACTCGCCCCTCCGATATGTCGAACGAGTCCAGGACAGCCACGACTACATATCCATCGAAGATTGCACCCTCCACGTCATTCAACAGTTGTCTGAAGACGATCCCATGTAAATCCTGGCCCAAGAAGGACGGGTGTACAGTGATATCTCGTTCGAGCTCGTAAAGAAAAAACATATTGTGCCGTGATTATAAGACCCTCGAATTGTTCTACGTGGACGCCGTTTTCGTAGGTTCAGGGTTCTACGAGCGTCTCGTATGAGAGACACGCAGGACGATCTCGTGAGAGCAAGAGGACCGAGAGGCAAGGGCGCCGTTCTACCGAGAACCCAGTAGCCCTTCCAGCAAAAGGCCCTTGCAATCGGTGCGCCCTATGCGATTTTATAACTCTTCGAAAAGCGAGTGACTGCAGCCCGTAATGCGCAGCGAATTAACAGCCAGATCGGGCAGCGCTGTTTCTAGGAAGTTGTAAAGTCCAGTGTCCCATGTGCGCGCAGCGTTGACGGGTTGGGATGCGCTTTGTCTTTGCGACCGCGCTGTGGTGATGTAGCTGCAAAAGATTGATCGATTGTCCAGAAGAAAGAGAGGTTGCGCTCGCGTCTAGGATGCGCCGTCATGCGCGGCTGCTGACCGGGCTTGGCAAACCGGGGTCCGCGGTCGTAAGACCTTCCATCTTGCGGAGAACTTCCTCGAATCGAGCTCCTCCACAGCGAAACCCGCGCACTGAAGAAGCAGTCAAGCGCTGCCGAAGGATGCTCTTGGCTCTTCCAGACTCCTGTTCCCAACTCTCTACTCTCAGGACGCCTTAAGTAACTCAAACTTCCAGGATGGCGCTCAATCTGGAGAAACAGCTGGTTTTTGTACGTCTCATCCTTGCTTATTACCGACGATTTACCCCACAAGACGAAAGGAACGTTTGGCTGACTTGGATTGAATAATAGTATGGTGCCTACCACCATAACGCTGTGAGCGCATCCGACTGCTTGGGTACCTAACCCGATTCCCCTTTACTGACAAATCCATCACTGTAGGTCAACGTCGGCATTCACATGACCTGTGTGCCTCTGATACTGGCAACTAGCCTTTTGTTCGTACGTATCTCATACTCCTCCTTTTACAGCTCAAGGAGTCGACGATGCTAACGGTATGGACCTAGGCGACGAACAGTCCTACTGCACCGTTGCCGCCCTGGCTGTCGATTCCACATCTTCCGTTGAGTCTGGGTACCATTGGTGCTCTAGGCTACTCCACTGTCTATATTCTGATGGAGCCTGTTGCTGGTGGAATGATTGCGCCTTTCATTCTGGCCTGGACAGCTTACGCCCACCATCTTACCTCCATATACGGTGCTACAGCCAATTACTGGGCCGGCGCAATCTTCACAATCTCCTGGATTCTGCAGTTCATTGGCCACGGGAAATTCGAGAAGAGAGCGCCTGCCCTCTTGGACAACCTACTCCAAGCCCTGGTTCTTGCGCCTTTCTTCGTTTGGTTCGAGCTTCTATTTTACTTCGGTTACAGGCCCGGCTTGAGGAGTAGGCTAGACCAGGCTATCACAAAGGAGATTCAACGCTTCCGAGCCTCGAAAGCTGCGGCGAACGGTTCCACGGATGGCGCCAATGCGAAGGCTCAATAGAGCAACCAGTGGCAGTCTTTTGGAGTTCTTCTTGGGGAAACCTCGCTGCGGATACCGAGGGGATAATGACGTGCGGAACCACACCAAAATCCTGCCAACTGCTCTCGCGGACCTGTAATGCATGATGATACAGATTCCGCGAATTTGTCTTGCTTGGCGATCTGAACGATATCATTTTCAACAGCCGTCGGAGATGGGATGTCCTCTACACCTTTCGAGCACGGGTGATCGAGAAGGCTATATATCAATAGCTCTGGTAAGGAAGAGATGCGTGTCGATTTCTCAACCGGATATTACATGGCACCGATCCATGGATACTCTCATTGGTTACTTGTATACCCTTGTAGCGAGTCTTATGCTAGCCGTTTTTCCTTTTATCCTTCTGTTCAGATACAAACAGTGCACTCATTCATGTTTTTTTTTTTTTTTTTGTGGAGATGGCCAAAGGGCTTTTTGGGTCAATGTCTCCATATGAACATAATCTCTTATGTATATACATAGTCGCCAGGATCGTAAAAATTGCTACCCCGCGGCGGATCTATGTCGGAGTTAACCAGCTTCTTACAGTCGCAAATTCAAATTCACTAGATCTTGTTGGGGAGCCATTTTATACCAATACTCGGATAATAGAAGTGATGTTGAAGATAAGGACACTGCATTCGATTTGGTGGAGTTCGTCAGTTCTACGCGCGAACCACTGGCCAACACCGGAGGAAGACGGTGTCGAGAGCTGGCGGAGCGATCCCGATCCGTGCAAACGTCCAATCGCACACGGCACGGTCGAATGGATCCGAGTACAGAGCTATCGTTGCACATTCTCGAGCTCTCCGCTGCTAGTTGTAGTATAGTAAATTATACGTCAGGCGATGCGCAGGTGGCTTTTGAGCTTCCGAAGCTTCCTACGTCCTGCTAAAGAAGCCAGTGCGCGAAAGATGTCGGGGAACGTTGTCGATGCACAGCGGAGTGCGCGGATCCGTGAGTGCTGTCATTCCGAGGTGCACCGTGGAGGGTGCTCGATCCAGTATGGCGCCTTGGCACACCAAAATGAGATTCCGTAACTCAGCAAACCTCGACTCCTCCTCTTGCTTCCTGCTATCAAGCTCCATCATCCCGCATCCCGCGTCTCCTCTCCTCTCATCCTCAATTGATATAGCAGTGCTATCCGCATAGCTTTCTGCTATTTCTCTCACAATGTTCGGAAGGGCTCTCCGTCAGTCTAGCCGCATCGCGGCCTCCGTGGCCACCAGGACATCGGTAAGTCCTCTCTCGTCCTATCCGCGACCTTCCTCATCAATTGCGATCAAATGGCCGGCCGTCCATCCTCGGATAATGCGCATTGGGTTATTGAAGGAATCCCTTAAGTAATTGGGAGCATTGATGGCGGAACTAGTGGCATTGCGATAAAAGCTATAGAGAGAAAAAGCACTGACACGACCTTCCCACCTCATCAGGCCCGCACCGCCCCTGCTACCTGGACCGCCGCCTCCAAATCCGTCCGCTCCTATGCTTCCGACGCCAAAGCCGCTCCTACCGAGGTTTCCTCCATTCTCGAGCAGAGGATCCGGGGTGTCCAGGAGGAGGCTGGTCTCGCCGAGACCGGCCGTGTCCTGTCCGTCGGGTATGCACCACAACAACGATGCCCGGATTGCCTCCAGCAAACATTAGGCTAACAAATCGATGGATAGTGATGGTATTGCCCGTGTTCACGGAATGACCAACGTCCAGGCTGAGGAGCTTGTCGAGTAAGTTGCTTGTCTGAGCATACTACCTACTCCGGTCCGGTCGTTTTGGAGACGTGCATGGATACTGCCCGGAATCGGCAAAGTTCGCAAGGACATACGCAAATCCAAAATGACTTGTCCGGAGGATTTAGGCCATTCACTAAACTGTGTCCAGGTTCGCTTCCGGCGTCAAGGGCATGTGCATGAACTTGGAGGCTGGCCAGGTTGGTGTGGTGCTCTTCGGTTCTGACCGTCTGGTCAAGGAGGGTGAGACCGTCAAGCGTACTGGTGAAATTGTAAAACGACTATTCTCAGCATTCTGAGCGGGTATATGGGCTAATACTCCGTAGGTCGATGTTCCTGTCGGTCCCGAGCTTCTGGGCCGTGTCGTCGATGCCCTCGGTAACCCCATTGACGGCAAGGGCCCTATCAAGACCACCGAGAAGCGCCGTGCGCAGCTCAAGGCCCCCGGTATCCTTCCCCGTCGCTCTGTCAACCAGCCCGTTCAGACCGGTCTCAAGTCTGTCGACGCCATGGTTCCCATTGGCCGTGGTCAGCGTGAGTTGATCATTGGTGACCGTCAGACCGGTAAGACTGCCGTCGCTCTGGATGCCATGCTCAACCAGAAGCGCTGGAACAGCGGCAACGACGAGACCAAGAAGCTGTACTGTATCTACGTTGCCGTTGGTCAGAAGCGTTCCACCGTCGCCCAGCTCGTCAAGACCCTTGAGGAGAACGACGCCATGAAGTACTCCATCGTCGTTGCTGCTACCGCCTCCGAGGCCGCTCCCCTTCAGTACATCGCTCCCTTCACCGGGGTAAGATTCTCGCACACATCTCCGAATTTCCGTAACTAACCGTGTTAACTAGACTGCGATGGGTGAATGGTTCCGTGACACCGGCAAGCACGCGCTTATCATCTACGACGATCTCTCCAAGCAGGCCGTTGCGTACCGTCAGATGTCTCTCTTGCTTCGTCGTCCTCCCGGACGTGAGGCCTACCCCGGTGACGTCTTCTATCTCCACTCTCGTCTTCTCGAGCGTGCTGCCAAGATGAACGACAAGCACGGTGGTGGTTCCCTCACTGCCCTTCCCGTCATCGAGACCCAAGGTGGTGATGTGTCCGCCTATATTCCCACCAACGTCATTTCCATCACCGACGGTCAGATCTTCTTGGAGGCCGAGCTTTTCTACAAGGGTATCCGGCCCGCCATCAACGTCGGTCTTTCCGTCTCGCGTGTCGGATCCGCTGCCCAGCTCAAGGCCATGAAGCAAGTCGCCGGTTCCCTGAAGCTCTTCTTGGCCCAGTACCGTGAAGTCGCTGCCTTCGCCCAGTTCGGTTCTGACTTGGATGCCGCTACCAAGCAAACTCTGAGCCGTGGTGAGCGTCTCACTGAGCTTCTCAAGCAGAAGCAGTACTCCCCCATGGCCGTCAACGAGATGGTTCCCCTCATCTTCGCTGGTGTCAACGGTTACCTCGACAATGTCCCCGTCAACAAGATCCTTCAGTGGGAGGCCGACTTCCTTGCTCACCTCCGTAGCAACGAGTCCGAGCTCCTTGCCACCATCGACCGGGAGGGTGCTCTCAGCAAAGACCTTGAAGCCAAGCTCAAGGATGTTGTCCAGTCCTTCACCAAGAGCTTCTTGTAAAGGAGGAAGTAGTAGGAGTGGGTGCTGATCTCCGCGGTGCGGAAGGGCTATGTGCTGACGGCTTCGCATAGATGTATAATAGAAACATGCGTATCCCCACATCATCTTGACATAGGGGGTATCTGAAGCTGTGGAAATATGTGATACCACAATCAGATTTCCCAAGCTTGAGCCTTTTCCTGCACTCAGCTGTCGGGGTACTCCATCAGCATCTTTTACGTTGGCAAAAAAACGCGGACAAAGCTATGGGACCTTGTATTTAAGTGGCAATTTTGATGTTTTTCGTTTTCACTTTGACGAATCTCTTCTACATTCCTGGCATCTTTTGGTGGATTGACATTTCTAAATTCGCAATTTCAAGAACCGCGATATTTGCTCAAGTCAGTCGTATCTTTTGTACATCCTCCTCCTACCACCCATTCCAAGCATTTGCCTAATTCTTGCAGATGCAGCGGTGTGCCCTTCACCGATATCGAGCCGTCGCTACAGCACGTTTAATCTGGCACGCCACCGCAAACGCTTACACACATGCAGTTCCTCCACAATACGAGAGCCCTAACGAAACTAACCACCGCTTCCAACGATATGGATTCCTCAAGTCAGCATCGCTCCCACGAGGATCTCGATTGCGATCAAGTACCGAGATGTTCCAGTTCTTCTGGAGCCTACGCTGCTATCGTCGAAGACATCGGCAGAGACATCTTCGGAGGCGAGCGAGGCCTCGACATCAGCGGTGATCATTCCACTCCTCGCGCAAACAGAGGCTTCCAGGATACACTCCTGAAACATTATCACACGACTGGCAGCTTGTCGAAGGCTTATGACGAGTCTGTCTATTCGGAGTGGACAACGACGGCAGAGGAGAGAGAAAGGACGAGACGCGATTTAACACCTCGAGCTTTGAGGATTGTTAAAGACCAAAGTGGAAATTCTGGGAGCAACAGCACAAGTGGTGGTGAGTGTTCTAGTTGCTCGCGTTGTTCTATAACCGTTGATTCGAACGTCACGTTTACTTTATTCACAGTCAACCTTACTACTTCGCGCACTGACGGTGTCGACCACGCGAAGCTCGCCCAACCTACTACAACTACTCCAGACGCTTCTCTACCTCCCATGCACAACACTGAAGGACAGCAAGAAAAGACTGAGCACCTTGCTGCAAACAAGCTAGCCGCATCTGGAAGAGTTCAGGCAGCTATCGCAAGCCTTCGAAAGTGTTCACCTGCTTCAACCCTTGCAAGACCACAAGTCGTGCGTGCAGAAAATCTCGCAGACCTTCGTCAGCGCTCACCGTCTGCTTCACCGTCGCAACAGCAACAAGAGCGTACTCAAATCACCAAGCAAGTCAGCCCCGCCACCGCCAAAGTTCCTGCGTCAAACCAACGGTTGCAGAACTTGCCGTTTGACATGAGAGACTCTCCGAACACTCGTCGGCCTCTGTCGCCGTTGAACCTGCAGCGTCAAGACGCGCGGGACAACAACTTCGTCGAAAACTGGCTCGGCACCCAGCTCGTGCACACTACAGGCGCTTCGAATCCGTCCGCCAGAAACGAAATGTCGCAAGGGCGGCCCTCACCTCTGCGAAGTCCTGATGTCGTGTCTCCACGTTCTCCTATGAGAGCTGCCGAGCAGGGCCCGGAGAACGACATTGAAACCTGGAAAATACGGTACGAACTGGCGGAGCAGCGTGCCCAGGCCGCCGAAAGCCAAGCCAGGCAGAAGGCCGACGACTTTCTCGAACTGCACACACGATTTGAGCGGCTGCAGGCTCGTAGAAAGGAGGACCTTGAAATTGAACGACGGAACATGCTGGAGCAGTTCACTAAACTCGAGGAAGACTGGCTTTACGAAAAGAAGTTCTGGACGGAGAAAATGCAGAGCGAAGTGATCCTCACTCAGACCAAGGCCGACTCGCTGGAAAGAGAGAAGCGGCTACTTATACAGAAAAGTGCACACGAGAATTTGCAATGGAGGCGACTTCTCGATAAGGAAAACCAGACTCTGCTCGATGCCCATGAGAGACTGATCAAGATCATCGACGTTCTTATCGAAGATGCGAGTAACGATGTTCAGAAGTGCGAGAGTACAGTATGCAGCGATCAAAGCGGAGAAAAGGCATCCGAAGCCGAAGCCTCCAATCAGTCTACCTCGGATGAGTCCAAGAAGAGAACGTTATCTCACAAGCACAGCTTCTTGGGTGGCTCCATGGGTCGCCTTACCCGACGTGCCTCTTCCGCCTTGCGCAGCCATCCCTCGATGCGCGACTCCACTTCCACCGAGACCTCCCGAACCTCCAAATCGAAGCTTTCGAACAACGAAGTGATCGCGGAGGAAGAAGAGGAAGCTGGACGCCCGTCCAGCTCGCAAGAGCAGACCAAGGTCGCACCAGCCTTGCTTGTTGATCTCTCCAAAGTCGTCAACCAGCACCTGAAGAGCAAGGACATCGACCCGATGCTCCGTTCCCTGCTAACGAACAAGACGCGCGAGCTTGCGGGCCAGTCACCCCCGCGTACCAAAGTCACCACCAAACTCTGGAATCCCCCCGGTGCTCCTGAAGGATCTCAAGCGAGCAAAATGCAAGCGCGGGACGAAGGGGCCGGCAACGACGGCGGCGACTGCACCCGCCTGAATGACCAGCGGGCCACTTTCAAGAACTGGGGCGCCGTGGTGGCAGAGAAGGACGCGAAGCTCGCGCACGCCACGGGCAAGATCGAGAAGATCCACGGCATGGTCGATGAGGACATCCGGTGGATCCAAGGCTGCATCACCCAGCTGAAGGGCGAGACGATGAGGTACGACAAGTTTTTCCGCAACTCCAGCCTGGAGCAGCGCGACTCTGCCCCCAATAATCTCGTTGCCGAAGAGCATTGATGACTGTGACGGCGTTCTTTTCTGTCTTTCCTTTCTCTCTTTTTAGGGTCTTGATCATTTCGGAACGTGCTACGAGCGAGACCACGTGTACAATATTGAATAAAGAAGTCGACGATACGCTCGCGCGGAACAGCGATTCCTCTTCGTTCACCTTCAAGTTCCTGGGATTGCAAAGCGCGGCGTGGGTGCAGAGGCGCAGGCGGGGCGTTTACATTGCATCGGGATCTGCAGAAGCGTCAACATCCATGAATTCATGCGAGTTCTTTTCGTTGATCCGCGCGGGGGAGAATGAAGGCTCCATGGAGGAGTTGATTCGTCTGCTTGACGAGGCCATCGGTGACTGGCGTGGCGTTCTTCCAGTCGATTAGAGAGCGCTGATATGGATGGACCACACTGAAAGCTGCAAGAGAGCCTTCCTTTCTCTGAATATCCTTTCTTTTCTTCTTCTTTTAGGCCAGTATATATGGGAATGATCATGTCACGTCCTGGCACATGCTTTCATTGTTCGTCTTCGGAAGTTTCCTCTGATGACTGAGGAGTATTTGAATCCTTCCTGAAATCACGCTTAGGAAAGCATAGTGACGTGAAAAGAAACACCGCCTGCCAGATCGACTGGTCATCTGATTATTCTTGTAGTTTTTCCGGTCATATATAGGGGTAACACCACACGCCGGTCATGAGAGAGAGTACCACGTGGACTCGAGACGTGCGGATCAAACACATGTGGGTATGGAATGAAGCCCTGCCGGACTTCATGGAATGAGCAATAGGGTCGTTGCAACATATACAGAGAAAAGGCAAGTGCGAGTATATAATTAAGGCAACCCGAGTTATCGTCTATATAAGGATATACGAGTAAGGTAAGTGTATGAAGGGGCGCGGAGCGGTCCGTAGCGTGGATGCTGCATGATTCGTCTCTATGAGACCGCTTCTTGACAAACGCGAAGCCTGTCGAAGAGCCGGCCACCGGAGGTGCGTGATTCGCTTGCAGGGACGTTTCTGCGATGGATGATTGATGGTGGTGCAGATACGGGAGCGTATCGGATGCTTTTGTGCGGATTCAGGACTGGTTAAAGGCCGAACTCAGTCTTCGGGCACGGGACGGCGGAGACGGTCGTATGCGAGCTATGCGGAGGATGGCGTCCACAGTCGTGATTGAGTCTTAACGGTCCTCATTTCCTAGGTTTCGGCTTCGGTCTTTGGTGTTTCGCTGTCTGCTCCTGCTGCTTCTTGAGTTGCTGGTACTCCTTCCATTGCTCTTTTCCCTTTCTCTCCTGTTCCTCTCGACTTTTCAGTTGCTCCTTAGCTTGGGAAGGTTAGATAGGAATCAAAACAGGGAGGGAAGGATCTTACAGAGGCGTGTTGTGTCCTTGAGACGCACGTAATCCATGGCAAGGGGGCTCTGCTCGACGAGAGAGTGCGAAAGTCAGGAACCCTCCGACCGCGAGGAGAGGAGGGCACAAGTATGGCCGGTCCACCTAGCCATGGTTTTGTAAATCGAAGCCCATCCATTGGACCGTTCGTCCCATCGCGGCCCAAGCCATATGGTACGCAAAGAGAGAAAAAGAGACAGAATAACACTGCGAAGGAGCAGGAGAAAGTGGAGAACGACGCCCGGCCGCCAACAGGGGATGGACTCCAGCTTTGGTGTCTGTCTTCGATCGATCGTGGCTGGCTTTGGTGATACGGAGTTCAAGTGAAGCCCCTTTCGCATTGAGCCTACTTATCCGATCTCCAAGGCGTCCTCTTCCGTCTCTCGGAAGAAATCAACAAAAAGCGAGCCCAGAGGACTCTGATAGCTGCCATACGTCGCTGGACCTGGTGAGAGGTCCAGCTGCATATCCCTTGGCCCCATGGCGACCAAGGGTGCACGGACAATAGCCTGGTAGCTACGCGGGATGGCGACTCGAAGCCCAGGCATTCACTCTTAGGTGTAACAGCCATTGTTCGTCGAGGCTGAGCTCGTTCCATGTCGAAAACGGTACCAGGCGAACCATGTCGAAGTGAGTGGAAATGCCGGCAACTGACAAGAAGTCGAGTGTACATAGTGGCAGCCGTTATTCCCAAAGAATAGGTATACGCCAATGGCTGAACCTGCATACATACAAACAGTCTGTTGGCAGGTCCGACAGTTAGCACACTGCTTGCTTTTGCTAACGGGAGGAATCTAACCCCCTCCCTCTAGGCCAATCAAAGAGAATCCCGAAGCTGTTATCTCTCTCTAGCAAGACGTGCCTGGGATCATGCTGGCACTGGCTGCACCAGGAGACTGTACCTTAAAATATACTTTGCAGGATTGGAGGGAGGCGTGATGTTGCCGGGCGCGGCATTCGGGTGGTGGGCCCGAGACGATCGGGTCAAAGCTTGTTGTTCAGGAAACCCACCTGCACAGATGCCATCCTATACATAAGATGTCAGTCGGGCGTCTGATGGAATGCTTCGTACCAGTTCTTACGCAAGTGACAAGACGGAACTGCCATGCTTCTTGTGTCTATCCAGGAAACAGGCAAGAAACAGCAGAAACAGGAGGTCGAGAATGGCCACGACGAAGAGGCGCCAGGCTCGGTTGTCCACCACTGGCAAGATTGCCATGTTTGCGACCGGCCACAGGCAAATGATGACTGAACTGACATAGCGGGTGAACTGCAAAAGGCTCTCTTCGTTCACGAGGTACTCGTCCACCCAGGGGTTACGAGATTTGAATCTCGCCGGCATCCTCTGTGCTACCCAGTGGATGGCTGTATTGCGAACCCATTCAAAGAAGGGATCCGCCGCCCTTCTGCCTTTGAGGGAGGCGAGATCCCAGGAGAAATCTTCGGTCAGACCATCTCCTCCTCGTGACCATATATAGGCATCGTTGCCTAGCAAGCCTTGCGATTTGGAGGAGATGGTTTCCTCGTCACTTCGGTGTGGTCTGGGCAACCTTATGATGTCACGTCTATACCGGAGAAATCGATCTGGCGAGAAAAAAAGAGGTATCAGCTTTCAGACACTTCGAAGGAAGCCGAAGTTCACATACAGTATCTCTCCAGCTTCTCCAAGCCTTCTTCCAGTAGAGTTTTGACCTCTGGCGGATTCGCAGGATCATGTAGATAGCACGCATCTTTCGCGTACAGTCGTCCGTGGTCACCTCTGTTTTCCAGATCCTTTTCAAGGTCCCGAAGTCGGCGTTCGATGTCATCCAGCTCACATTGCAAAGCCAGGGCGCAACGACTACCCAGGTACCCAAATTTACGAAAGATGGCCGTTTCTTCGATGATGGACATGCACCGAGCCATCGTAGGATAACCGTCAAGATCAGGATGCATCGGCCCCTTTTGAGGCTGAGGCGTGGTTGGACGTCCCCTGTGGAACGGAAGCTCATGTCTCGGATCTGGGACTGGACCAATCGCCGGAGCCTGAGGGAACGAGACCATGACGATCGAAGAAAATGGAAAAATGGGCAGACTTCGAATTGCGAAAAGCGAAATAGCGAGATTCCTTTCTTCGGCAGCGGCCTGGAGGTTTGCGAAGACACGGGTCGCTTCGGTAAAGACACTTAGATTGGAAGCTGCGAAGGCCTGACGTACCTTAAGTATCAACATCCACACATCCAGCACTCGACGAGTTCACCGACCACGTCCCCGGCCAGCCGGAAAGGCTGAACCTGGAATACTCCTACATACTCAGCCTCCTGCCAACACCATGCCAATTCGAAGGAGGAGACCTCCTTTGAAAGACGTTCCTTGGTTGCCTGAACGTGAGCGAGTTGGGATGATTCCATCCGCACCTTGGAACACGCTCGGTTGACTTCACGATCAGCACGCTGGCCTATGTGAAGATCAGTCGCATCCGATTGCTATCTTTCCCGGGACCAACTGTTCGACGGTCAGTATGCTGTCAAATTGGATCGACGACTCATCTGGCTAATCATACACCTTAAGCCCTATCCAGCGGTCAGCAAACGACCAGCCAGCTCATCTCACCCTCACATTCCAGCGCCGAAGCGTTGCGGCATGGTCCGTCAGCCTTGCCCTAGGTGAACATGGCCGCTTCTTAGCAAGTAAGAGCTCAAGGGGGACGAGGCGAGAGGCCACGAGCAAACGCCGACTTTAGACCCGCGGAGCTCGCTGACGCACACCCACGCCTAAAGGAGGGCGGGGAGCTAAGCTCTGTGGCACAGGATGAGGAACGTACCAACTTTCCAAGCGAATGAGCACGACGTCACATGCTCTCCCCACCCCTCCATGAGAAGGGTAAGCGAACACGTTGGGAATCGCCCGCGGGGGTAACGTTCAGTTACTGGAGGAGAAGCTCTACGTTCGTTGGAGCACCAGATTGACGAGGCGACCGGACAAACGCCTGGACAGCCATGCCTGATGGCTACATCGCCTTCTCTCACCGGTGAGAAAGCCTCTAGTGGCTTTCTTGGTCTCTACTGGCCTTTCAACTACTGCTCCCGGCTGCCTGCAGGATGCCTTACATACATTGCACGTTCGGTAACTCCTAGTTAACAAGAGAGAGCAGAGAAGAAATGGCCCACGAGCCACTGTACACGTATCGACATCTTCATCCGAGCGGATGAACCCGTCAAAGAAGCCTGAGATCGCTAGAGGGAGCCTCCTCCACCTTCTCTCCACAGAAATCCCAGCCTCAGAAAGTCGGTGAACGCGAGGTTTGTACAACACTGCTTCTCTGCAGCCGCTGAACTTTGTTGGTCACTTCCCCCCCAAGGTATGTTCACGGAAAGGGGGTCACGATGCGCATCGTCATGTGTGCCGGCCCAAATTCGATGGCAGATTTAGACCGCAACGATCTGCTTGCCGCCTGCATGGTATCGAACGGGAGATGACGAGTAGGGGGACTGTGCTCCCTATCGCTTCCGACTAGGAGAGATGAATCGTAGGTTGAATAAAGAAGCGGAAGACAGGAGCGGAGAGAGCTCTGAGAGGCAACATATGCCAGACGGACGCAGATTTTTGGAGGGAATCGAAGCGAAGATATGACGATAAGAGAAAAAAGAAAGAATACAAGCTGATACCTGGCCCATGGGACTTCTGAACTCATTCAACCTCTGGCTGAAATACAAGAAAACGTGTTTCTCTTGGTTTGCCTGAAGGAGACCCGACAAGGCCTCCGTGACGATGGAGAATTATAAGCAAGGAACTGGAAAAGAACCGAAGGAAAGGACGAATTTCGATCAAACAAGCCGAAATGAGTGACACTGGATGTCACGTTATGCGGAATACAAATAAAGACGTTTTTTTTTTCTTCTTCTCGAAAGCCATCGTCATCGCACGCGTTAAGAAGGGGGCGTGGCATCGAAGGAGTACTGTGAGGGAGGAAATCGGAGAGCGCGGTTGGGGTCATGAACAAGCCGAAGGAGACAAGATATCCGGCTGTTGGGCAGGGAGGGGAGGGGGAGATAACCAGGGAGTTGGAGAAGAATAGTATCTTCATATCAGGGTGGCCTCAGAAATTGTCGGTCAAATCCAACGTTGATGGGACGCATAGATAGTTGAAGTGAAGCTCTCCATTCCCCCCTCCTCCTCCTCATTCTTCTTCATCACACCCTCTCGATGTCCTACAAGAGAAGAAAAAGGAGAAAGAGATGTCATCATCCCGCAGCAGTAGGTGGTGAAGGTAGTACAAACAAACATATGTAGGTCATACATGCTTTCCTTCATCCTCTCCCCGCCCCCGCCCCACTTTCCTCATCCTCCTCCTTACGGCGGGGCTGCCACCTCACAACTCCACAGCATGTGCTCGCCGACGGCGAGAACGCCGATCTCTTTTTCTATCTTATCTCCCATAGACATGATACGATCAATCAATCAATCAATCAATTTATCAGATCATCTATCAAATAAATCAGAAGGATCACCGAAAATCAAAATCCAACGAAGGAAGGAGCGCATTGGAGATCCGCGTTTCCCCCCCCTTCCCCTCTGCCTTCTTCCCACCCCCTCCCTTTGCTGTAGATCGATCGATCGGTAGTGGCTGAGTGCATGCGTGCACATGTAACCGGATGACGGCCCTACCATAAGGAGCATATCCCCGAAAAACCCATACGATCAACACCCCGAAGACAAGACGGGACGCTTCGCGCGTAAACACGAGAAACCCGAAAAATCCCGTGAATCCCCGGGTGGGCGCGCGCGCTTGCGCCGGAACTCTTCGGCGGTGCCCGGTGGTGGTGGTGGTGGTGGGGGGAAAACTGAAATAGAGAGAGAGCGGAGACAGAAAGAAAAGCGGAGATGGAACGGAGATGTAGGTACTTCACGTTGCCTGGCCAAAACCTGAGGTGCCGGTGTCGGCGCGGATGGAAGGGGAAGGGGAAGGGGAAGGGTGGCGGGATCGGGTATGGCTTCCGCCATCTGCATCTGCATCGCATCGCATCGCATCGCATCGCATCGCACCGTCGGAGGAAGAAAGACGAGAATTCCGATTACCCGCCCTCTCAGCCGCCCGTGCCTACTAGTTTTGTGGTGGATGGGAGAGGAGAGCTACGGGAGGATACGGAAGAGCCTTTTTTTTCTTCTCCTCTTTTTTCGCTTTCTCAATTGTGGTCTGGCCTGCTCAGAAGTCCCACGCGGCTGGAAGGGTGGGTGTTTGTGTGTGTAGCAATTTCGAGGAAAAGAAGGGAAAAATAAACATAGAGTGACAGTGTGAGGGAGTCATCGAAGGCGAATGGGCGGTCGAATTGTAAAATTTCGCGAGACTCAAACCATGCGAGCCTGTTTCTTTTCATTGATATGTAATAGGTATTGATTTAAGAACACGCGAAGGAAGGAGAAGAAGAGAAGAAGAGAAGAGTAGAAAAAAGAGTAAAGGGAAACCATATCATGAGGTGTTTGAGAGAAAAGCGGCCCAGGAGAGATAATGAGACTATACTGCAAGGAAGATGCGCCGCTGGAGAGGATTTAAGGAAAAGCCTTCGTCAAATCAAAGTATGAATGAGCAAAATGAAAGCGGGCTTCCGGGCTTCCTTGCCTTTCCATTCCTTCCTCCCATCATGATATCCCGAACCGAAGAGAGAAAAGCCCTTAGGTGACAAAGAGGAAAAGTAGAGAGATGAGTCAAAAACGCCTTGCTTGATGAATGGGAAACCGATGGAAAGCGAGGGGTCGCTGAATGCCATATGGGATCCCCCCGCCGAACAAGTGCATGAGAAAAGCGATGGAAGGGCCGTGAAAGATGAAAGAAAAATGACGTATCCGGGTATATCCGCTGCAGAAAAGCCACTTTTTACGTTCTGCTGTTCTTGTAGTCGTGATATGATGATATGATGCGTGTATGCGTTTGTAATGTTTTCGTCGTTTCGTAGCTCTCTCTCCTGCTTCTCCCGGATTCTCGTATTTCAGAGCCTCGTGTTTCAGAGGAAAATCGTGGGAGAAGATGGATTAGGAAAGAGAAGCAAAAAAAGGTCGTGATAACACCCGCTCCTCATCTAAGAGCGGATGGAGACCCAGTTCCTTCTAGCGCCGACGAAGAACTCGTCTTCGTGCACCGCTTCGAACTCGCTCTCGTCGTCCTTGCCATAGTATCCAGAGCTGCCGTAAGGGCCCTTGCGGCTTTGCTGCTTGATTCCAGGCCATTGGCCCCCGCTGACGACCTCGGCGAGTTGCATGTCTCCATGCACGAGGCTACAGTTGGGTTCGAAGATGTACCCGGCGAAGAAGAGCTCGATGTAGAGATCCTGAGGGAGCGTACCACTGTTGCGGTGCTGGATGAGACCGCGAGCGGTGGAGAGAAGCTGCTTCAGGTCGTCCTGGGCGGCCTGGGTGGAGTGGCCATGCTCGTGACCGCAGAGGTGCAGGGCGCGGACTTGGAAATCACCGTGCCAGCGAACGTCCTTGTTGCTGAACAGCGCAGTGCACATGGAAGGCATGGAGAGAGAAACCGTCTCGAGCCGCGGGCAGTCGGTAAGAAGTTCGCAAAGGTGGACGTTGGAGGAAGGAGAGCCGGGATGGGGGTGGAAGAAGCCATCGTTGGAGCGGGGAGAATGCTCCAGGACGCGGAGAGTCTTCTTCGAGGCAGACACGATCGCCATGACACCGTCAATGGAGATCGTGGAGAGGCAAGTAAGGTGGAACTCCTCCAGCCGGGTAGCCGTACGAGCGATAGCGTAGAGATCGTTGTCGTTGATCGGCATGAAGCTGGTGTCCCCAAAGATCTTCAGCTTCTTCAAATGGCTGAAGTCGACGATGGGCGACTCGAAAGCCTTCAGATCAATCCGGTTCACCTGGTCGTCGGTTTGCTTGGCCGTGAGGTCAACCGAAAGGAGTTCCAGGGACTGAAGGGGCTGGCCATGTTCGCCGGACAGCAGCTTTCGCCAGCGTTCGGCGGAGATGTGACGCACAGTGGTCCATGGAGCGCTGAGTGCGGTCAGGTTAACGCAGTTCTTGAGAGCGTCGAAAATCTGGTTGTCAGTATCGGTGGTGTAGAAACCGTTGAACCAGAACCGCCGGATGTTGGCGGCGACATCGGGATAGTGGTCCAGAAGCGTGACCGTGTTCCGCAATGAGCAGTACGGGTCGCGATAGACCGCCGCACCGGACGGCCGGTCGATCAGCTCATAGATGGGATAGTTCTCTGCGAGACCGGTCAGATAAGACGGTGCGCTATTTTCCGGGATCGGTGAGGGGACATACCGCGCTTGTAGGACAACTCCGCCCATCGCTCCGATCCCCGCCATCTCCGAATGTACACGTCCCGCATGGCGTACTGGAGGGCCCAGCTGTGCCACTTCCGGCAGATGGTGCGGATGACCTTGGTGGCATCCCACCTCAGCATGTCCGGGCACACCGGTCCGCGCACATACTTCTGCAGCGGGATGCGCTGGAGCGGCTGCGGCGCCTGGGAAAGGCCGAAGGTGAACGTGACGCCTTCACGCTCATTGATCCTGGCCGTCTCCTCGAGGATCTGCGAGAGGATTTCGAAGGGGAGGTCGTTGAGGCTCCTTTGGTTCATTTGATGCTCGGGGGCAAACGAGGGAAAGGCTGTCCGGAATAAGGTCGGGTTGATGGGTGGGTGGTGGTCTCTTTGTATGCTGGAATAAAGAGACGGTGGAAGTCGAGGACAGGTGTTGTTATGGTCACTGGGTGGTTGGGGGAAGTGGGAAGGGTCGGAGGGGAGAGGCAAAGGACGGAAGTGAAAGAAAAGTGAGGGAGTCAAGTCGGGGTGATGTATTTAACGGATGAGTAAAATCTAAAGAAAGGGTCCGATGCACGGGATCCACACGCCTTCCCACCCTGACAAAGCTACCCCGGAAAATGGCTGTCGCTCTTCGCTCCTTCGAGCGGATCCGCCATTTTGCCTTTCGCTGCCTTTCGCTGCGAAGAGAAGAGCGGCTGATGCGTGGTGATGCTGGGAGGGCGGAAGGGTCGGCCGTTGAGACGAGGGCGTGAGGAAAGGTGTTAGTCACGGTTGGCAGAACGAAGCCAATGGGCGGCGGGCGAGGTTGCGACTCCAGGGCCGATTGGACGGCGGACCCGGAGGGGAGAGGAGAGCGACGGTCATGTCAGTCAGGCGGCCGGCGATTGCGACCGCTTGGACGGGGCGGGGGGAGATTTGAGGATTGCGAATTGGCCGTCGCCAGCGGGTCGCGCGTGGTGGTCTTTGGTGCGCTCGAGGGCAGTTTTGTACGGTCATAGTTTCTTCGAGTTTGGAGTGGAGATGACGCCAAGGGCCGCTTGGCACCTACCATCTCTTCCCTCCTCCCCTGCCACCTGACCAGGACCACTTGAGGTGGACCGCGGACCGTGCCTTGCAACTTGCACCTCTCTCTTGCTCTCTCTTCAGCCTGCTGGTCTTGCGCTCCGGCTCGTGAAGTCCTTGGAACATCCACACCGACATTGCGCATGCAGACCAGAAAGTATCTACCTTCCGCAGCATCAAGGCATCAATTGGAAGTCAATGCAATGGTCTACCCTACAATACAGATACCTATATAAGTATCCACTGCAGTCCATTCAATTACATACCTACAGTATCTACTGTACTCCGGACCGAGGAGAAAAAGGTACCCGTGCGCGGGTGCCGGAGCCGGACCTGCCCAGGGCTGGACCTTGCACCCTTTCACGCACCGCTTCCACGTTCGCTTCCAAACAAAGCCTCTTTCGCTTCTCACGGTGCTCAGGTTCGCATTGGTCAGCGACCCGACGCTGCCGGACTGGCGACGAACCGGCCGCCCAACCACCGTCCCGCGATTTCAACCTCGCCTCGACCGGGGGGGGGGGGGGGGGGGGGGGGG
>JADQAV010000010.1:177279-224955 GCA_019775845.1 Myrmaecium sp. VS I D KN 1 | reverse complement strand
TGCCAGTAACCGTTGTGGATACGTAGGTAGGCAGGTAGGAAGGTATGATGCATCACCATTCCTCCTTCCATGATTCCGGCTACGAAGGGAAAGAAAGAAAGAAAGATGATCATGCGGACACCGTCCAAACGGCCCAGGTCCGGCGTATAAACCCTCTCCCCTCATTTTCCGGGGGAACATGGCTTCCACCGCGCACGACTGGGGAAACCTCCTCCTCCTCTCTCGCCATTCCTATTACATGATCGAAATTCCCTGGGGGTCTTCCCCAGTTTCTATTACCCCCGAAAAACTCTCAACCCCTCTCTTCTCCTCACGCCTTTAGGTCTCGCGATCGCGAGCGTAATGCATGCTTCGGAAGTGCGAGTTGGGCTGCTGGTGGTGATGGTGGTGGTAGTCGCCTACCTTAACCTCCCGTTGTTCCACGAGGTGCTTCGCCTGTCGCTTCTCCGCGGTGATGACGAAGACGACGTCGTGCGAGCGGGGTTCATCGTGCTCATTGATTGTCGACCTCGTCGTTGTCGTTGCACCACCAGCTTGCGAATCCTGTCTCCGGATGGTGCAAACGAAAACGAATGCAGTGCGCGAAGAAGGGTGTGGTGTTGGGAGCTCAGGCTACTCATGAACAGAGTGATTGAATGACGGGCCTCTGACCATATCCATCCCACTAATCACCTAACAACGACCAAGACAGCGGACCGTTCCTTCCTACCCCATATAATCCCTTTTCCCCAGTCCTAACCGCAAAATCTACGCATGATCCTCACGGCGCGCTGCGCTGCGCTGCTCAACCTGCTTCCTTCTTCTATGACAGCCTCGGGTACCCTCGGCATCCCCTCCTCTCCACAAAAAACGATACCTAAACATACAACAATAGAAAAGCAACTCTTTCTCAATAGCATTGCCTCGGGTAAGTCGGTTTAACCTTCCGTCCATCATCGTACTGAAGTGCAAGGTATGTATGCATGCACGGCTAGCGACGGGTGGAGACGGGGGAAGAGTTGTGAAAATCCGGGGAAAACCCTGGAGTAAGGTACCGACGGGTACGGGGTACCTACAGTACCCGACAACTGCCCTACCGGTATATGAGGTACCTCATACCCCGACTCTTCTTCGTACTAGTAAGGTCACGGGAGGTACCTAGGTGCCTTGCCTTGCCTTGCCTTTCTAACAAAATCACCTTATTATAGCAGTCCAGCTGCTTGATGGCCCTTCCTCATCTCCACCCTCGCATCCCAAGCATCGTAGGCATCATGAGTACCTACCCAATGTCGGGTAGTGGTAGAGAGGTGAAGGCCACGTTCATAGCTAAAGGTAAGAGTTGCCTCTTTTCCTCCCCGAGTTTAAGGTGGTTAGGGTAGGTTGGTAAGGTACCTAAATTGTTTGCCTCCTAAGCTCTTCTTTTTCCAATGCCATTAGGTTTTCATGATATTGTCTTTTGCCATATCCTTCTTCAGGCTTTTACCCTTTCCCTTTTCCGTGTCTCCAACGATGTCCTTTAGGCTCCGTCGTACCACCAGGATATGACGTAACAGAATCAACCTGGGGTATTGGTGGTGAGATCCGTTATGCGGAGTTCGGGTGATCGTGAGCCTGCAGAGAACAAACGACGGCCAAGGCGGGCTTCTCGTGGCAGCGTGGTAGCTGTTCGTAGGCTCGTCATGGCGTCTGTCTTTGCCTGGTTTCTTTCTTCTTCCCTTTTCTGTATACAGGATACCTTCGGCTTTTCCTAGATGCCGAACGGTGTGTACCTAATGGGGCACTGCGGGAGCGAGATGGCGAGATAGGTAGTAGGTAATGTACCCTTCTTCAAGGAGGGACTGGGCATTCCCGGACCGGGCAGGTACAGTAAGGTAGACACGCCCCAAAACGGCAGCGTGTCCTCTGTCGGGAATCGCGGACCCCTACCTCCTCCCTCCAGCCTCTAAGGTACCTCACTGACTACTCCGGCTCTTGCGCCGCCCACTCCCTCCGCAGCGCCTGCACATCCCACCCGCACAGGCCGGCCCTCTCCAGCGTCGCCCTCGCCCAGCCAACCACAGGCGCATCGATCATCTTACCATCCAAGGTCCAAGCGCCACGGCCGCGAGCGGCAGCCTTGTCATCAGCAACGAGGACGCGAACAGCCCAAACAACATCCTCCTCCACGGGGCCGAAAGCCCGCTGAACCGTCTCCACCTGAGCCGGGTGAATGACCTGCTTGCCATTGAAGCCGAGCTGGCGGCCGTCGGCGCACTCGCGCGCCAGGGCGGCGGCGGCGGCGGCGGCGGCGGTGCCGGCCTCGCCCCGGTAGGCGGTGCAGACGAGGTCGATGGTGGAGGGCAGGCAGAAGGCGCGCGCGGCGGTGACGACGGCGGAGCGGGCGTAGAGGAACTCCCGTAGCGATGGCGTGCGGGTGAGCGACAGGTCCCGGGCGAAGTCTTCGGCGGCGAAGATGAGGCCGGAGAGGTAGGGGGTGCTGGCGCAGAGGTGGGGGAGGTTGAGCACGGCGCGGGCGGATTCGATGAGAGCGAGGAGGCGGATGGGCGGTGGATTGGAGGGGTTTCCATGGGTATGTTGGGATGAGGGGGTTGTTGTTGTTGGGTGCCGGTGAGGAAGCTTGTGGCGGAGAACGTCGGTGATGAAGTGGAGGTCTGAGGGGGAAGTGACTTTGGGGACTACGATGGCGTCGAGGTGAGGGGCTTTGAGCTGTTTGGGAGGTGAGGTGTTTTAGAGTCAGGATTCTTGATACTTCCTGTGCTCTGGGACGGACAGGAGCAACGGTGCATGCCAGAATCAAACTCACCACTTCCGTAAGGTCGTCCAGCGCGAGGCCGCTCTCTACGCTGTTGATCCGGACGGCTTGCTCGCGGATGTGCTCTGCACGCGGCTGGTCGAGGAAGTCTCGCAGCTGCGATCGAGCCTCCTGCTTGCGGCCGGGCGTGACGGAGTCTTCAAGATCGTAGATGACAGTGTCGACGGTGAGGCCGCGCGACTTGTCCAGCATCTTCTTGGAGGAGCTGGGGACTGATGGTGGAGTAGGCTGGTTAGCAGGCTGTGCAATACAGTATGGGGAAGATGGTGGGGAAGCGGCTTGCCATATAATAGTGCTCGGCGAATGATTTGTTCGGCCATTTCATGGGATATTCTAGAGTATGTATCCTTCCCAGCTTAGGATACTCAGAGTAGATGTTTTTCACTGGAGGTTTACGTGCAATTCACTGAGATAATTTCTGGCTTTCCCGAGGCTCAATGTTCCTGGAGCTCGGCGGAGCTTACCCCACATTCCCATCAGCCTGATCGGCAACTTTCCGAACTCCCGTCCAAGCGACCGATAAGCGGGAAGGAACAACCTGCACTCCGATCCCCTTCTGACGCGGCGGCGGGCATTGCGCGGTCTCCAGCGTGTCGTTTGGAAGGGAAGGCTACGAGAGATCAAGACATCACACCGCCCAAATGGAACAACCCCAACCCGGCGCGCTGAGCTGGAGGCTCAGTAGCCATCCAATCACCCTCATCTTCTTTCTCTCCTTCAGACTAGGTATGCTCTGCGCATCTCAGCCCGAGGACCACCTATCCTACATCGCGGACAACAACTGACCCCTCCGACCTCAGCCAGCCTCCTCGTCTACCTCTTCGGGCTCCTCTTCACCGACAACTTCGTCATGATCTTCATCATCACGATCCTCCTGCTCGCGGCCGACTTCTACTACCTCAAGAACATCGCCGGGCGCCGCCTGGTCGGGCTGCGCTGGTGGAACGAGGTCGACGCCGGCTCGGGCGAGTCCCGCTGGGTGTTCGAGTCGGCCGACCCGGAGACGCGCACGATCAACCCGACGGACAAGCGCTTCTTCTGGCTGGCGCTGTACTCGCAGCCCGTGATGTGGGTCGCGCTGGCGCTCGTCGCCATCATCCGGTTCGAGTTCATCTGGTTGACTCTTGTTGGTACGTGTACATGGGCTCTTTATGCGAGGTCGAGACGTTCATTGCTTTTGCTAACCCGCTCTGTTACCGTGCAGTGATCGCCCTGGTCTTGACCATCACGAACACGCTCGCCTTCTCCCGCTGCGACAAGTTCGGTCAGGCTACCAATATTGCTTCGAGCGCGCTCAGCGGCGGTGGATTGGCCAAAAATATTGCGGGGAACATGATCGGCAGGCTGTTCAAGTGAAGGGGGTGAAAACTTGGGCTGTTTTATCTTCATCTGTCCATGGCGTGTATGATAGGAAAACGAGGTTCCAGCAGTGCGGGCGGAGTTTAGATATGGAGATGGCTACGTGTAAGCTCGAACAGCACTTCATGTGCATTGGATACATTTTTCCTGCCTCTTCGTGGTACCGCATGTGTGAGGGTGCATTCCCCTACTTCCCGTGGAAACCCAAGCGGAAGAAGAAGACTGTCCGATCATGCAGAGAGTTGATTGCAAAATCTTGCAGAGACATGGTAATATACACCGCAGTTGATAGATATGTATGCCTGAGGCCCAAGGATTGGTGCTTGTAATGCCAAGCTCTTACATAATCAGACGCGGGTCAAATTATCGAAGTGAAGCTATCGGACCTCTCGCGTCTTCATGCGAGGCTGACTTGCCTTGAACCTGCCTCTAATCACTGCACCTTCTTAACACCCTTCTTCTTTCCTGCTTCTTATCGCCACAGTCACTCCTCACCTTCATTTTGACTGCGACTGCTTCTCGGCCTCCGTTTCCCGGACGCGCTCTTTCCATTCCACCCAAAACCGACGCCACCTATCTTCCTTAATTCCTACCGAAAGCAGTCAAGATGGCGGACAAAAAGGAGAACAACTTGGCGCAGTTCAAGTACTCGGCCATGTCCAACCTGGTCCTCCAGGCGGACCGGCGCTTCGTCAGTCGCCGAGGAGACGAAACGACCGGAGACCCCGAGTCTCTTGCCGGCAAGATCAGTATCAAGGACATGGGCTCGCGGACCGCGCGCGAGTCGGCGCCGGTGCAGAAGAAGAAGGGCCCTGCCGTGGAGCGCGGCAGCATACGGGAAGGCGAAGATGTTTTGGAGCGGGAGCAAAAGAAACGGAAACGAGATCAGCAGCTAGGGAGCGGCATTCTGTCAGCGCAGGACTTGATCGTAGAGGACTTGAAGTACCGACCGCGAACTCCCGCTACCCGCGACACATACGAGCTCATTACTACGATCGTCGGACGCCACCTGGGGGATGTGCCGAGCCATGTCACGCGCAGTGCCGCTGATGCCGTCCTGGAATACCTGAAGGATGAGAACCTCAAGGACTTCGATCGCAAGAAGGAGATTGACGACATTCTCGGAACGACGATGGGCTCGAAAGAGTTCAATGAACTCGTCAACCTAGGCAAGAAGATTACGGATTACGATGCGCAAGACGAGGACGAGGAAATGGGCGACGCGGATCAAGCGGGCGAAGATGCCGAACTTGATGAGAAGCAGGGTGTCGCTGTCGTTTTCGACGAGGAAGAGGAGGAGGAGGACGTCGGGCCTTCGTACGAGGTCCGAGACGAAGACGACACTTCAGATGAGGAAGAGGGTAGTGACGATGAGGCTGCTGCCGCTGGCGGAGCACCTGCTGAAGACATCGAGGGTGCGGAGGTAGCTGAGGATGGCGAAATGATCATCGATTCACGACCTGCCGACGGCGCGGCGGACAAAAAGAAGGACGATAAGTTAATTCCAGCACACGAAATCGATGCCTACTGGTTACAACGTCAGATCGGTAATGTGTACGAGGATGCACACACTCAAAACGAGAAGACACAGGAGGCCCTGCAAATACTCTCCGGTGTGACGGAAGATGGCGAGGAAAAGCCCCTCCGAGAAATCGAGAACGACCTCATGGAGCTCTTCGACTACGAACACCACGAGCTTGTCGCAAAGTTGGTTCTTAATAGAGATAAGATCGTTTGGGTCACCAGGTGGCGCCGCGTCGCGGAGGACAAGGATGCCAGGGCCGCGGTCGAGCGGGAAATGATTGCGGCCGGTCACAGATCCATCCTCAACGAGCTTCGCAGCAGAGACGAAACCGGCGCAGATGACTCCGCCACCGTCAAGAAGATGAAGCTTGACCTGATGGACATCGAGGTCCCGTCAGCAAAGAAGGACCAAGATGTTGCCATGGGTGATGCCGGGAAGGAAGGCGGCCTCGTCGGCGGTTTACAACCAAAACGTCTGATCAATCTCGAGAACCTCGTTTTCGAGCAAGGCAACCACTTGATGACGAATCCCAACGTCAAGCTTCCTCAGGGAACCACCAAGCGAACTTTCAAGGGCTACGAAGAGATCCACGTACCGGCGCCAAAGCCCAAGAAGGACGCAAACGAGCCTCCCCTCATGCCCACGTCCGAGATGCCCGACTGGGCGCGTGTCGGATTCGGGACCTCTAAGTCCCTCAATCGCATCCAGACTCGTTGCTATCCTACAGCGTTCGAAGATGACGGCAACATGCTCATCTGTGCGCCCACCGGTTCCGGAAAGACCAACGTCGCCATGCTGGCCATGCTCCGCGAGATCGGTAAACACCGGAATCCGGAAACTGGCGAGATTGCCCTCGATGACTTCAAGATCGTTTTCATCGCCCCTCTGAAGGCCTTGGTTGCAGAGCAAGTCGGCAACTTCGGGAAACGTCTGGAGCCTTACGGCATCCGGGTATCCGAGCTGACTGGTGATCGCCAGCTCACCAAGCAGCAGATTGCTGAGACTCAAGTCATCGTTACCACACCTGAAAAATGGGACGTCATCACCCGCAAGGCCACCGACACTAGCTACACCAACCTTGTCAGACTCATCTGCATTGATGAAATCCATCTTCTTCACGATGATCGTGGTCCGGTTCTGGAAAGCATTGTTGCTAGAACTATGCGCAGGATAGAGCAGACTGGTGACCCGGTCCGCATCGTCGGTCTGAGTGCTACCCTTCCCAATTACCGCGATGTAGCCAGCTTCCTCCGTGTCGATCCTATGAAAGGCTTGTTTCATTTTGACGCTACGTTCAGGCCTTGTCCCCTGAGGCAGGAGTTCATCGGAGTCACCGATAAGAAGGCTATCAAGCAGCTTAAGACGATGAACGATGTCTGCTACACGAAGGTGTTGGAGCAGGTTGGCCAAAACCGAAATCAGATGTTGATTTTCGTGCACTCTCGGAAGGAGACTGCGAAGACTGCCAAGTACATTCGTGATAAGGCCCTTGAGCTGGAAACCATTGGACAGATTCTACGAACAGACGCCGCGAGCCGGGAAATCCTTCGTGAAGAAGCCGGAAACGTTACTAATGCTGATCTCAAGGACCTCATGCCGTATGGTTTTGGTATCCATCACGCTGGTATGAGCCGTGCCGACAGAACGTCGGTTGAGGATCTTTTTGCCGATGGTTCAATCCAAGTGCTAGTTTGTACCGCGACCTTGGCCTGGGGTGTCAACCTTCCCGCCCACACTGTCATCATCAAGGGCACACAGGTCTATTCCCCTGAGAAGGGTAGCTGGGTCGAGCTCAGCCCGCAGGATGTTCTCCAGATGCTTGGTCGTGCTGGTCGACCACAGTTCGACACCTTCGGTGAAGGTATCATCATCACAACGCAAAACGAGATGCAGTACTACCTTTCCCTGCTGAACCAGCAACTTCCGATCGAGTCCCAGTTCATGAGCAAGTTGGCGGACAATCTCAACGCTGAAATCGTACTTGGAAACGTTCGCAACAGGGATGAGGGTGTGGAATGGCTTGGATATACGTATTTGTACGTGCGTATGCTGAGATCACCTGGTCTCTACAGCGTCGGGGCAGACTACGAGGACGACGAGTATCTGGAACAGAAGCGTGTGGATTTGATACATTCAGCAGCGACCGTCCTTGAGAAGTCGCAGCTTATCAAATATGACAAGCGCTCTGGCCGACTCACTGGGACAGAACTCGGAAGAATCGCGTCCCACTATTACATCAGCCACAGCTCCATGCATACCTATAACATGCACATCCAGCCTTCCATCACTCCGATCGAGCTCTTCCGTATTTTCGCCCTCAGTGAGGAGTTCAAGTACATACCTGTCCGGCAGGATGAGAAGCTCGAACTTGCCAAGCTTCTTGGTAGGGTACCTATTCCTGTGAAGGAGAGCATCGAGGAGCCACATGCAAAGATCAACGTTCTACTTCAAGCCTACATCTCACGCCTCAAGCTTGAAGGGCTCGCCCTTATGGCTGATCTCGTCTACGTGACGCAGTCCGCTGGCCGTATCATTCGTGCCCTGTTTGAGATCGCTTTGAAGAAGGGATATGCCTCTGTTGCAAAGACGGCGCTGAATCTGTGCAAGATGGCAGAGAGGCGCATGTGGCCTACGATGAGTCCTCTTCGTCAGTTCCCCATGTGCCCTCGGGATATCATTCAGAAGGCTGAGCGTATCGACGTTCCGTGGTCGAACTACTTCGATCTCGATCCCCCTCGAATGGGAGAGCTTCTTGGCATGCCCAAGGCTGGCAAGACGGTGTGTTCTCTTGTGCAGAAGTTCCCTCGTTTACAAATCGAAGCTGTGGCTCAGCCGGTCACTCGCTCTATGCTCCGCATGCAACTCACGATCACCCCTGACTTTGAGTGGGATGATTCCCTCCATGGTAGTGCGGAGAGTTTCTGGATCATCGTCGAGGACTGCGATGGCGAAGAGATCTTGTTCCACGATCAATTCTTGCTTAGGAAGGACTACGCCATCTCGGAAAACAATGAGCATTTGGTCGAGTTCACGGTGCCGATGACTGAGCCGATGCCTCCGCACTACTTCTTGTCCCTCATCTCGGATAGGTGGATGCATTCTGAGTCGAGAATAGCGGTGTCGTTCCAGAAGCTCATCTTGCCTGAGAAGTTCCCTCCTCACACCCCGCTCCTTGACCTGCAGCCGTTGCCTGTGTCTGCGCTCAAGAACAAGGAGTATCAGGAGCTGTACAAGAATTTCGCGAGCTTCAACAAGGTCCAGACTCAGGTGTTCAACTCCCTATACAACTCAGACGACAGCGTTGTCGTTGCTGCGGCTACTGGTATGGGTAAGACGGTTTGTGCTGAGTTCGCTTTGCTCAGACACTGGTCCAAGAATGATGGTACGCGCGCGGTGTACATCGCGCCATTCCAAGAAATCGTGGATAACCGCTTCAAAGATTGGAAGCAGCGCCTGTCACACATCGGCGGAGGCAAGAACATCGTCAAGCTCACTGGTGAGAACACCGCAGACCTTCGCCTGCTGGCTGAGGGTGACCTGATACTCGCTACTCCTGCCCAGTGGGACGTCCTTTCCAGGGCATGGCAACGCAGGAAGAACGTCCAGAGCGTCAATCTGCTTATTGCCGACGAGCTTCATATGCTCGGCGGACATGGCGGCTATGTTTACGAGACGGTCATCTCTCGGATGATCGCCATGGGTGTCCAGCTCCAATCTGGCCTGCGAATCGTTGCTCTGGCCGTGTCTCTTGCCAACGCTCGTGACCTTGGAGAGTGGATTGGTGCCACTAAGCATACAATCTTCAACTTCAGCCCTGCTGTTCGAGCAGTGCCCCTGGCGCTCACTCTGCCTACTTTCAGCATCCCTCATTTCCCGTCCCTTATGCTTGCTATGGCGAAGCCTGTCTATCAAGCTATATGTCAGCAGTCCCCAGACAAGCCGGCCTTGGTGTTTGTCCCGAGCCGCAAGCAGGTCCGCAACTCTGCGCTGGATCTCTTGTCCGTCTGCATGTCTTATGATGACGATGATCGGTTCCTGAACGCCTCGGTGGGAGAGATGGCTCCGGTATTGGAGAAGATCAACGAGCGTGCTTTGGCCGAGTCCTTGAGCCATGGTATCGGCTACTATCACGAGGCTTTGAGCAACTTCGACAAGAAGGCTGTGCAGCATTTCTTCAAGATCGGTGCTATTCAGGTGATGCTGGTCTCCAGGGACTGCTGCTGGGAGATTGAAAACACTGCGCACATGGTCATTGTCATGGGTACGCAATTCTACGAGGGCCGCGAGCATCGTTACATCGATTACCCCATCTCCGAGATCCTGCAAATGTTCGGCAAGGCTGGCAGGGTCGGTGAGGACAAGATCGCCAAGGGTGTGCTGATGGTGCCCGCGGTCAAGCGTGACTACTATAAGAAGTTCCTGGAGGAGGCGCTCCCTGTGGAGTCTCACCTGCAGGACTACATCGCCGATGTGTTCCTGACCGAAATTGCCAACAGGCAGATTCAGAACACGCAAGATGGTATCGACTGGCTTACGTACACGTACTTTTACCGCCGTCTCTTGGTCAACCCCTCGTACTACTTCATGACCGACAACTCCAACGATGGTCTTTCGGCCTTCCTCTCCGATCGTGTTGAGAAGACTATTGAAGAGCTCGTGGAGGCGAAGCACATCGATCATGACGAGGAAGAGGACAGCATCACGCCGCTCAACCCCACGATGATTGCCTCGTACTACGACGTTAGCTTCTACACGATGCAGACCCTTCTTCTGTCGCTGAATGGCAAGGTCAAGTCCAAGCAGTTGCTTGAGATTGTCACCGCAGCCAACGAGTTCGACGAGGTGCAGATCCGTCGTCACGAAGAGCACATTCTTCGTCGCATTTACGACCGCGTGCCTGTCAAGCTTGCTGACCCTCAATACGAAACCCCTCACTTCAAGGCGTTTGTCCTTCTGCAAGCCCACTTCTCGCGCATGCAGCTTCCTGTTGACCTGGCCAAGGATCAGGAGGTCATTCTCAACAAGATCCTCAACCTTCTCATGGCCGCTGCGGACGTGCTTTCCAGTGAAGCCCACCTTAATGCCATGCGCGCGATGGAGATGTGCCAGATGGTCGTGCAAGCCATGTGGGAGTATGACTCCCCGCTCAAGCAGATCCCGCACTTCGACAACAACGCCGTCAAGACGGCCAGCGAATTCGGCATCAACGACGTCTACGAGTTCATGGAGGCGATGGACCCGGAGGAGAACAAGGACTACGACAAGCTCATCAAACGTCTCGGCTTCTCCCAGCGCCAGCTCGCCGACGCGGCCAAGTTCACCAACGACTACTACCCCAACGTCGACCTCAACTTCGAGCTTCCGGAAGGCGAGGAGGTGGTCGCGGGCCAGCCGAACTACATCAACGTCACCATCGAGCGCGACACGGGAGAGGAGGACGAGGAGGCCGGGCAGGCGAAGCCGAACCCGAACCCGGAGGTGCACGCGCCCTTCTACCCGCGCGAGAAGACGGAGGGCTGGTGGCTGGTGGTGGCGGAGGAAGAGACGAAAACGCTGGTCGGTGTCAAGCGGATCGCGATCCCGAAGAAGCTCACCCTGAAGTTGGAGTTTACCCCGACTGCGCCGGGGAAGAAAACTTTCACCTTGTACTTGGTTAGCGATAGCTATGTTGGTGTGGATCAGGCGCCGCAGTTTGAGGCTGAGGTTCAGGAGGGTGAGGAGGACGAGGAAGATGAGGAGAGTGAGGGGGATGAGATGCAGGAGTAGGGGGTGAATGACTGGGTATTTGTGTAGACTTCTCTTTTTCTTTTCCTTTTTTCATGATTGGGCTTTGGGCGATGGGTTTTGATCGAGTGTTTTTCACAATTTTCTTTCCCTCTTTTTTGCATGTGTTTCACTACTGTCTGATAGTGACGGACAAAATCGGAGGAGGTTCTTTTTGATCTCATTTTCGATTTGTAGGATAGGCATGAATCATTGGTCACCTTTTGAAGAAGCTGATTATTTCCGTCTCTCCCATTTTCTCGTCCTGCATCATCAATCATCTACTGACGGATCACAAGGAGTTTGAAAGCGATGCCGTGATAAAGTTAATGTTTCTCTTTCGATCAATTGCATTTGATGGATTTCTGTTCTAAATTCATATATAGTCCGAAGTTATACAAATTTCCAATCTCCTAAGAAAAAAGACATATTGAGATATTTCCACTCCGCTGTTACATCTAGACTCCGCAATTCCCTCCGGGTATCAACCTTCCATCCTCCTCCCCCACATCTCCTCACCATCCCATGCTCTCCCAACTTTACCACCGTCCACCACCGCCGCCACCGCCGGGGCCTCCAGGACCACCACCACCCGGTCCACCACCACCACCATGATGTCCACCACCTCCAAACCCACCACCACCGGGTCCTCCCCCACCACCGGGTCCTCCGCCATGATGCCCACCAAACCCACCACCACCCATTCCCCCTCCTCCACCACCACCAAACCCACCACCGGGTCCTCCAAACCCACCCCCACCAGGTCCTCCACCTCCCCCACCACCTCCCCCACCCCCATGCATCGCGCCCCCATGCTGAAACCCCCCTTGCTGCGGCGGACCTCCATACCCGCCGCCGCCGAACTGAAACCCACCCTGCTGCGGCGGACGACCGTAGTTTTGGTTCATCGGGGCGGCATATCCACCACCGCCGCCGTTATTGTAGCCGTTGTTGTTGTAGCCACCGCCCACGCCCATGCCCATCCCCGTTTTCTGGGCGACCTTGCGCTCGAGCAGGTGGATGCCTTTTTGGAGGAGGGATTGGTGGTGGTAGCCTTGGTTGGGGTTGTGGGAGCTGTTGCCGAAGAGGCCGCGGTCGCCGCCTTCTTGGGGTGGGGGGCCGGAGTTGGGGTTGTTGGGGTTCATGGTTTTGTGTGGGTTCTTTTTCTGGTTGGTATATATATGTGTGTGTGTGTGTTGGTGTGTTCTGCGAGGTCACGCAGTGTTTGGTAGAAGGTTGTCTGGATCCTCGTTGATGGAATGAGGCTCCTGGTTTGGATATATCAAGCGTGCTAAGAAGAAGAAGACGAGAAAGAAAGCAAGTGAAAAGAAAGAGAACAAGAACAGGGATCAGGCGGGACCAGGTAGTACTTATAAACGCCCCCAATTATATTTTGCGTCACCAACAACCCTACCTTAACCTTTCCCTCCTCTCCCCCTTCATCATCCATCGTTCCATCATCAAAAGACGATGACGACGCCCGCCCGGGGCGTCGGCCTGTTATGTCATACGGTGGAATCCGGCCGGGAAAACTGGGTTCGCTCAGCCCGAAAAGGGGATAGTGGGGGTTCTAGCCGAGGACGTGAAGAACCGGGGACCGAGAATGCGCCGCCTCAGCCTCGTCCCGTGTGGCGGAGGCGCTGTGGCTGTGCGACGCTTCCTTCGTTCTCGGCTCCTGGTTCGATGGGGATCCGCAGGTGAAGAGGGCAGTGGCAGAGGGAAGAGGAAGTCGTGATAAGAGAAGATGGATAGAAACGAATTGAAAGGTTTGCAGGAAGCAGGGAGAGAAGCGTGAATCGAGGTGACCGAGCTGACACTCTCATGGTTTCTGTCTGGTTTCACATATGAATGCCGTCTAACATGTAGGAAAGCCAACGAACGTAACACCAGCGCCGAACATCGATGGACTAATCGATATGGCGCCACATCTGCACCATTACTCTCACTCAATCTGGTAGGCCCCTTTGGGACGATGCCTGACAGCACCACAATAGGGGACATCACCTTCAATGACAAGCAACCGACTTGGTCGCGCTGGAACCGCCAAAGGCCATGTAGCCCACGAACGCGCCGACGGCGACGGCGAGCATGACCCAACCATTGTAGGTCATGAACAGGAGCCTGGAATCGAAAGCGCTATATGAGCCACAGGAACATAACGACTAGGCCTTGTAGAAGTCTGGCTTGTCGGGAGAACGAAAAGGGAAGACTCACATGATGAAGAACGAGTAAAACACTTGTACGGCATACAGCGCCGCCTTGATAGCCTTGCTCTTCCGCGGCGTCGGGGCGGTGGCCGCCCACGCGGGGCTCCTCCCTGACCAAAGTAATGAGCTCGATTCGTGTGCAGGTGGTGTTGGCAGGGAGGTGGGGATGTCTTTTTGTTCGTCGTGGATCCGACGATGATTAACATCATGTTTGGAAGAAGATCACAAAAGGAAAATAGGAAAGGTATGAGATAAGGTGAACGAAATCACCCTGAATTTCCTCTTGAGATTCGGTTTCCCTCCCACCTCCCCACACTCACGCTCATAGACCGTCACACCCCGCGAAGGAAACAAGCAAGAAAAACGACAAAACTCACCTCTCCCCCCATCCTCCTCCCGAACCTTCCCACGCTCATAGCTCTCATACCGCCGGCTCAGCTCCCGCACGGCCTCGTACCCGGCCGTCATCAGCACGATGGCCAGAAGCGACCAGATCAGCGAGGCGGTGCCGGTGATGTGCCATTGCTTGAAGACGATGCAGAGGTCTTGGGTGGACCAGGTGAAGAGCATCTGTGTTTGGGTGGTGTCGGTGTGAGTGGAGTGAATCGGAGGGACGTTGGGGAGTAGCGTACGTTCATGCTGCATTGGTGTCCGTGGTCCATGCCGGGCATGTCGTGGCCCATGCCGTCGTGGTCCTGTGAGGGGAGTTGGTCAGTCTCGGTGAGAGCAGGATGGGTGGGAGGATGAGGGTCTGATGGTGGTGGTGATGCTACTGGTCAAGGTGGTGTGAGACCAGGGAGACATACCATATGTGAATGGTCCATCGTATCTGCAAGTCTACAGTAATATAAAGAAGCTTCGGACGAAGGCTTTCAAAGAACAAGAGAGGAGGATTGCGATGTCGAAGGTGAACAGGCGGAGACCGGGAAGCTTGACACGCCTGAGTAGGAGTAGGTACGACATGGACCTCAGGGTCTCCGCTTAGATAAGCGACCGATAAGGCCGGAGTCGCGTCCGAGCCGCAGTGATCAAGAACCGCGATAAGGGACTAGATTCGTGACTTTCTCAATTGCTGAGTGATCTTATCCACCGAGCACCTCTTGACTGGGATTGTGCTCTGTCTCCAAACCTAACCTCCTCCTCCACCTCAGGATCCGGCGTCATCCACACGTTCCTCTGCTTCCTCCGCAGACACTTCTCAGAACTGACGGCAATCATGCCGGCCCTCCGCCCTCACCCCACCATCCTATCCGCTCTCCCCCGCGGCCCCCGCCTCCTCCACCCCACCACCGTCCACCGGCGCGCTCTCCTCTCGGCCTCACAGCAGCAAGTCCGGGCATGGAGCAGCACACCGCGACCTCTCCAACAATCCCTTGGCAACCCTCTCAATCTCCCCAAATGGTCCGTACTCTTCTCCTCTCCACTTCCCCCCAAAAGCAGAAGTTAACCTCCCTCCCCATCTCAGGCTCGAAGAAAATTCCCACCTCCTCCAACCCCCCATCAACAACCACTGCGTGGTGAACGACGCCTTCACCGTGATGATCGTCGGCGGGCCCAACGCCCGCACCGACTACCACATAAACGAGACCGCCGAGTGGTTCTTCCAATACCGAGGGGACATGCTCCTCAAAGTCGTCGAGGGCGAGCCCGCCCCAACCTCCACCTCCACCTCCACCCCCCGCTTCCGCGACATACCCATCCGCGAAGGCGAGATGTTCTACCTTCCCCCCAATACACCGCACAATCCCGTGCGCTTCGCGAACACGGTCGGCATCGTGCTCGAGCAGCGACGACCGGCCGGGAGCCTGGATCGGTTGCGCTGGTACTGTCGCGGATGCGGCGGCGTCGTGCATGAGAAGGCGTTTCACTGCACAGATTTGGGCACGCAGATCAAGGAGGCCGTCCAGGCGTTTGAGAAGGACCGCGAGGCGAGGACGTGTAGGGCTTGTGGGGAGGTGTGTGAGGTGAAGCCGAGCCGGTGAGGGAGCTTGTTGGGTTTTGGTTTTGTGGGGGGAGGGGGTTGAGGTGATGAGTGATGAGCTGATGAGCTGATGTATGATGAGCGATGAACGATGAGTGAAGCCTGGGAACGAATGCAGAAAAGTCGTGTATATATGGTGGTGTGGTGTTGTCTAGTATGTAACGGTATATCCAGAAAGATTGTCCCACGTCCGGGCGCGGCCTTTTCCCTCCTCTTTACAACCCCTTCCACATGGCCTTGGCGATATGATCGGTCTTCTTCCGGCTCGGCTTGACGAAACCGAGGTACTTGAGCTCCGCGAGGGCTCGTTGGAAGAGCATCCTGATAAAAAAAGAGATCAGTCAGTATCTATGGAGTGAGAGTCACACGAGGCTCGCTTACGTTCTGATAGCTTCGCTCTCTTCGCCGCCGCTCTCGTCGTCGCCGATGATAGCGTTGAAGGCGGACTGGAGATCGCTCACGTTGATGAGCGCGCCGGACTCGAGGTAGAGCTGATAGAGGATGGCGGTAGCCGGTTGGGTGGCGGAGAGGGTGCCCTAGACAGGATGGCGGGGTTGTCAGCATAAAAGAGAGAGAGAGAGTCACATTTGGCCGCACAGTGCAGCAGAGGGAAAAACTTACCTCGCCTCCCGCGTGCTCGGGCGCGCAGCACGTGCAGTTCAGGTAGTCATGCGGCGACGAGAGGGCGCGTTCGATGGCGAAGCGTGGGCGAGGGGTGAAGGCCTCGCCGTGGGGCGAGCGCAGGTCGTACAGGAAGACTTCGTGCATGAACAGGTCCTGCGGCCGGACGAAGGCCTCGGTGAGGTATTTCTCGGCGGCGTCGTGGAAGGACGAGGCGAGCTGGGAGTAGGCGGCGTCCTGCTTGGAGAGCGCGGCTTTCTGCTTGCTCAGCTCGACTTTTTGCGCCACGACGGTGGCGCGGACGGAGGTGTGGACGAGGTCGTGCTCGCTTCGGAGGGGTGCGCGGCCGGCTTCTTGGGAGGCGAGCAGGGTGGTGAGGGTTTGTTGAAAGGAGGGGAGGTCGATGGGGTTCTCTGAGAGGTCTAAGGATGAGAGTCGGGTGAGGATGGTGGAGAGGACGTCGGAGGAGGCTTTCTTGAGCGAGAGCAGGACCTCGCGAACGGTTGGTGAGCCGCGTAGGTTGCCAGCCATGGATTGTGCGTACAGCATCGAGCGCGGGATGGGGGATAGCCTGGGGATGCTTTCTCGCAGCGTGCAGAAGAAATTGACCGCTTTTCCTAGCCTGGACACGATCTCAATACCGTGTTGCACGCTTGAGACAGCTTGTTTGAAGAGATAGTCGTCGGATTCGAGTAGGTTGCGCACCTCCTCCGCGTGCCCACAGTCGAGCAAGTTTTCGGCATATGTCTGGAATGAAGGGAGGTTCCTCAAAGCCTCCAATGTCTCTGCAGAGACAGCTTCTCGTCGTAGGTCCTTCCCCAAGAATATACTGAGGATATTGGCGTAGAAGTGGGACATGTAGGCATACTTGAGGAAAGACGAGAAGAAGGTAACACTCTGTAGATAGTCCCGGTGCAATGCAAGAAGGCGGTTGCTGAGAGCTGGCCCAAGACGAAGGCACATCTCATCACCTTCTACCATGGACCAAAACACCTTTTCGAAGATCTCCCCGGCGTTGGTAACGTCGAACTGTCTGCTATCAAGGTAGCGAAGCGCTGCCCCCGGCATTCTTTCTTGGAAGCTCTCGGCCGAGGTTCCGATGCCGAAAAGTAGGACAGAGCTAATGCGGTCTGACCACAAACTATACGGGGTCAGCACGCGAATCCCGATACTTTGATGTCAGCACATACCTCAGCTGCTCGATCAACTCGAGAAGTAAGGAAGAATCAAAAGCCTCGCTGTCTTGGATGGCGATGACAACTTGTTTTACTTGCTGCTTCTGCATCCATTGTTGCAGGATAGCAAGGTCATAATTGAGCAGCCTGCTTCCGTTCGCAGACGTGTAAACATCGTCATCGTGGTCGCCCTCGTCGTTGATGGACGTAGCTTTTTGGATAAGGACCTTTAGTAAGGTCTTGAAGTTGTTGCACTCCGCAGATGTGAGCACGACAAATCTGCTCGACAGGCTTTCGTCCGAAATCTCTCGTCCCAATTGCTCGTAGAAAGGCGCATGCGAAGCAATGCTAGGACCCGTGATGAGGAGCCCAGCGGGGATTGCCGGCTCATCATCCTCTTCGGGATCATCGCGATGGGCGCATTCACGAACGAAATTCACAATGCTTTCGATGGAGGAGGCATTGGATTCCTCGAGGACGGTCTACAGGTACGGTCAGAGGGGATTCCTTCAGCGCAAGCGCGAGCAATCGAACCTGGATACGTTGTTCTTGCCGTGCCCAGAGCTCCCGATAGATCTTGCGCCGGGGTTCCCAGGTCGGTTCTGAGGGCGCTACTTCTGAGACACGGCGTCTCTTCGCCGGGCGCTCTTCCTCAGCCTCGGGCTTGAAGACGTAACATTTCGGTTCTTCCATGACTTATAGTATAGCGCTCTGGACGTCTGTTTTGTGGTGGTGGACTTGGCCCCCCCTCCCCAGGAGCTTGGAGCGCGCCTGGGCTAGTACGACGCGAGAACGGGCGGTCACGGGTCTAGCGCCCGTTTGGAGATGGAGATTTTCTTCTAGAAGGTGGGGAAAATCTTGGGTCGAAGCCTTGATCATACCATGTGGGACAGGAGCAGATTTTGGTACAGATGGGTTTGGAGGCGTTGTAACGCTGGCTGAGGGTCCCCAAGGAATGAATGGAAGAAATTTTCTGATGCTTGGCCAGTGCCTGTGATGACAGAGTGCAGCAATATAGGTATGAAGCGATATTGTAAGTGACAGTGCAGGGACAGGGCGAGAGCTTTCGCATGAGTGATTCATCAGCAATTCCGTAGCCATGGATATATATATAGGAGACAAGGCTATCAGGCTGGCATATACACATGTAGCAGAACGAAGCGTCAACAAAGTGGTGGCTGAGGAAGCTGACAGAAGTCGTGCATCAACGCCGCCTTATCCCCGCGTAGCGACAGCGTTACATTCGTACAAGTTGCGGATTACCAAGGAGCTTGTTACGTATATATTTGTGTATATATATATTCCGCGTGTCATCCGCTTCGCCGCTGCTTGGTCCGCACACTCATCGCTCGTATCATCCCATCATCCATCAACTGACTTCAGAAGACCATTGCTCGCCCCAAAAGCTCGCCATTCCGTCGGACCCTGGATTGCGCCATCGCTCACGTCTTTATTGAAGTTCTCGGGCGTCCCTCTTAAACCTCACCTCTTCCCACGCCTCGCAAACTCACTCCAAAGCGCTGGTTCCTTAATTGTGTGCTGGTGTGAATAGCCTTTGCGACGGACCCTCCAGCGCTCCACGCCTCCTCTCTATCTTATCACCGCTTAGCCATGGCCCACATCCTCGCCCAAGAGGCTCATCTCGGAGAACATCCGATCGACACTCCGCCGCGCGCACCCTCACCAGAACACCGCTTTGCTACTTTGGCTGTGCATGCCGGTTCCCCTCATGACCCGGTCACAGGCGCGGTCATTGAGCCGGTATGGAATCCCGTAAACTATTACAAGGCGGCGAAAAGGCTAATTCACCACAGATTACATTGTCGACTACATTCGCTCAGACCGCTGTAGGTAAGCCGGTCGGCGAGTATGAGTACACTCGCAGCTCCAACCCGAACAGGTGCGTAGCACAGAATTCCTTCCGCGGAACTATCACTAACAGCGTTGCAGAGACAACTTCCAAGCCGCCATCGCAGCCCTAGAAAAGGCACGGTATGCCCTCGCGTTCTCCTCCGGCTCCGCCACTACGGCGGTCATTCTCCAATCCCTCGCGGCCGGCTCGCATGTGATCTCGATATCGGACGTATACGGCGGTACGCACCGCTACTTCACCAAGGTGGCTGCCGCGCACGGCGTGAACGTCACCTTCACCCCGTCGATCGAAGTCGAGATCGAGAGTCTGATCCGACCGCACGAAACCAAGCTCATCTGGATCGAGACGCCCAGCAATCCTACACTCGGCCTTACAGATATCCGTGCTGTCGCTACGGTAGCACATCAGCATGGCATCATGGTTGTGGTGGATAACACCTTCCTGTCCCCCTACGTTCAGAACCCGCTCGACCACGGCGCGGACATCGTCGTGCACAGCGTGACCAAGTACATCAACGGCCACTCGGACGTCCTCATGGGCGCGGCCGCCTTCAACTCCTCCGATCTCTACGACCGGCTGTCCTTCCTCCAGAACGCCATCGGCGCCGTCCCCTCCCCCTTCGACTGCTGGCTCGCCCACCGCGGCCTCAAGACGCTGCACCTGCGTGCGCGCGAGGCCAGCAGCAACGCCAAGACCGTCGCGACCGCCCTCGAGGCCTCCCCGCACGTCATCTCGGTCAACTACCCGGGCATCGACTCGCACCCGCACCGGGCGATCGCGCGGAAGCAGCATCGCGACGGCATGGGCGGCGGCATGCTGAGCTTCCGCATCCGCGGCGGCCAGGCGGCGGCCGAGCGCTTCTGCGCCTACACCCGCATCTTCACGCTGGCGGAGAGCCTGGGCGGGGTGGAGAGCCTGGTGGAGCTGCCGGGCAGCATGACGCACGCGGGCATCCCGCGCGAGCAGCGTGAGGCCGCCGGCGTGTTCGATGACCTCGTGCGCGTGTCGTGCGGGATCGAGGACGCGGAGGATTTGAAGAAGGATGTGCTGCAGGCGTTGCAGAAGGCGGTGGTGGCGGGGAAGATCACGAATGGTGTGAATGGGAAGGCGTAGGGATGTGGCGAACGTGCGAATTTCTTTCTGACAGTAGATATATCCAGCGAGCTGATTAGATTCGAAGGGATGGATGGCAAGCAGTTTTTTTTTGGCTCGAGAGATCAAGTTAGATGTCAGGTCGGGGATAGGAGATTATGCAGGTAGATTTCGACCAAGCGACGTTCACTTGAAAGCACTTGAGGGGAATGTTTTCTCTTCAGCTGTCTCATCGTGGATTCGGACGGATACCCATATATATCCAGGAACTGTGATTATGGGATGGAGAGCGAGCTCAACGCTTCGCTATCCATCCAGGACTGTCGTATATACAATACATACCTGCCTAGTATATATATATCTACATTACCTACTGGACCTACCTACCTCCTTCCGCTCTCCATGTGGTAGATTTGATAGCACCCCGCCTCACTCCACATCCTCATCCACTGGCGGGAATAGAAGGAAGCTACGATGGGTGTAGCCCTACAGTAGGGAGTATATAACCAGGTATGTAGATAGACCTACGTATCTACCAACACAACACCAACCCACAACCATCCTCCCTCCTCTCTGTAGCTCTACTCCTTCTTTCTCCCTCTCGAGTGTGAGCTTGCCGTTGGCAATATCGCTTACTAAGCCATCCATACAGCCTGCGGTGCCTGCCGAACAGCTGGGTCTTTCGTCATCGCGTTCCCTGACCGAACTGATCGCGGGATGACGTTCCAACGAGTACAGGGCTGATGGCGATGAGGGGAAAGGGAGGTATGAAGTTGACCTCTACAACACTTATAACTATCGGTCGGATTACTTGGGGACTTCTACTTTCCTATGGATACTTATACGAAGTGCCTCGGCTCGGACGGGGTACGGGATGTATCCATCGGATTAATTACCTAGGGCATCGTGAGTGCTCTCCTCCCCCACAATGTGCGGTCCGGTACGGATGACGGACATGGCTTGCGTGAAGCAGTAACAGCAGGAAAACCCGAGTGATGGATGGATTATGAAGGGGAGAAGTGAACGCAGTGGTGGTGGTCAGGGCAGGCAGGCAGGGTAGACCCTGGAAGCGCCACACTTGTCGCCGTCATCCCTCCACTCACCTCAACCTCTCTCTTCCCTCCCTTCATTCCTACTTTCCAAGTTTTTTCGTGTCTTCCTTCTTCCCATCCCCCCGGTCCGTGGGCCGCGCAACCAACAGGAAAACAGGTCGAGGAGTGTCATTTGTAGGTAAACCGATGCGACTCCTTGGTACCCGGCACTGCGCTAGCGAAACCAACCGACGAGACTACGGACGATTATGGACCTTGTGGATGGAGAGCTCGGAATCCGTGCCGACCCTGCTCTCACCAGTCACAGAGGAGCCACACGGTACGTGGAAGTACTATTTACCCGAGTACCTATTACCTGAGGAGTAGCTTCGGACAGCAACGTTAAGCGGACGTTCACTCTCACCTCCCGCGTCCCCACTCATCAACCGGGGACGGACCCTCTCTCGCCCACTCCCGCGTATGCGCGGCCTTGAAAACCACACCACTTCGACGTCTTCGATGGCTGTTCGAGACGACGGCGAGGCACTGCTCGTTCCTTACCCGCCGGCAGGCGTGCAGCCTGCCAGGCCTTGCGCTACATCGGCTGTGAGACTGGCCAGCCGAGACTCACCCCCTGGTCGGAACCGCCGTCCTTCGTTTCCTCCGCAAGCCTTGTCGTCCCCCACCATGAGCGTCATCAGAACCAAGGCTGAGTTCCGGCTCTTCCTTGTCTACGTCCGCCATCCACTTTCCCGCTGCTCAGCCATCCACCGTCCGCTGACGGTACCAACGTATCCTTCCCGGGGACCTCCCGGCTTGTGGCGGATTCGAGACCGTTACCGATCGCTGTGTCCCAGTCGAAGTGACCTGTGCATCACCTACCCATCGTCGATGACCATGGTCCTCAATCCCCGTGCCCGCCAGCAAAGTGGCCACTCACATCTCACAGATGTCTCCCTCCCTCACCAGCCACAACTCTCCCTCTCCACAACTGCCAATGCCAACGGTTGCGGTTCCGAGATGATCGTCCCAATGCCACCACCCCCAGCCTGATCTCCGGCTCGGCGACGTGCGTTGACGAGCCCGCCCGCCTTTCCCTGGTCCCCTTCGATCATCCTCTCGCCATCCCTCGCTCCCCGCTCGTCGCAGCTGCTGCAAGGAGCCCGTGTGAGGCTGGTGCAAAGTGACGCAATGCCATCGAGCTTTGAGAAGCTCCCCGTCGACCTCACCTCCCCTCCTCGTTACCTGGCATCGGGGTAGCCAGTCGCATGCCGTTCTGTTCCGAAAAAATCAGGTTTGTACCTGGCCCTGAGGCGTCAGCTTTCCTCCAGTCCAGCATTCAGTTTATGTCACAGCTTCTCTTGCCATAGCTATTGTTCTCTCGTATACTTTGGTACTCATGAGGAATCGACGTCATAATGTGAACCAGTTTCCTCCTTTCCATGGCTGTCATCCACTCTTACTCCCATTTACCCTGGGTGCCATCCAGACATTTATTAGTCTTCTCCAATCGCTTCCCCCCCTCCCATCCTGACTTCCCTACTTTTTCAAACTTTTCCTAAGTGTACCATATTTCCACACCCAAAAAAGAAGAAGATACCCATACCCATCCCCATTTTCCAAACCTCTCATCACCTGAACTGAACTGTCATCTGCTCACTTTTGGATGAGCAGTCCCAACCAATCATCACACCAGCATCAGCGCCGGCCATCTTCGACCTACGCATACTACTCCTTCCCTCCCACCCCGGATAGAGCAACCTCCAGAACCGTCTCTCCACGCTCACAGGAGAACACACCACCACCACCACCACAACCGCGTTTCGGTCAGACCAAGGACGACTCGATAGAAACGCGCACATCCACATTCAGCATGCCGGCCCCAGCAGCAGGCGGAAACCGCGGCGGCGACGGCCCCCGCACGCCCACCAAGCTCGGCCGCAAGCCCCAGTCCAGCGCGACCAGCAAGCTGGGCCAGACCGCTCAGTCCGCCGGCGACACGGCGAAGAACGCGGCCAAGGAGGCGCAGGAGAAAGCGCAGCAGCCCTCTCCCAAGCGCCCCGATCCCAGCGCGGCAGCGGAGGATGTGGGCGAGAAGACGAAGCAGACTGCTCAAGGTGCCAAGGACACCGCGCAAGGCACCGCCGAGCAAGCCAAGGATAAAACACAGGGTGCCGCCCAGGACACCGCTCAAGGCGCCGAGGACACCGCCGAGGACACTGCTCAAGACACCGCGGGCAAGGTGTCGGAGAAGGGCGAGGAGCTGACGGAGCAAGAGCCCGAGCCGATCGACACCCCCGACACCGACGATGCCGCCCAGGGCGCCCAGAAGGCCGTCGAAAGCGCCGAGGAAGAAGCTGAAGACACTGCGGACGACGCCACGCAGAAGGCTGGTGACGAGGACACCGCCGAGGACACGGGAGACGACCACACCACCGACACCCAAGACCAAGGCGAGGGTGACGATCAAGAGACGCCCCAGCAGACGCCTCAGCAAGAAGCCGCGCCGCAGGGCGGCAAAGGCGGCATCCTCGACAACGCCAAAGGGCTTACCTCCAAGGCCTCCGGGCTCGCCGGCAAGGCCGCGCCGAAGCAGGCGCAGGACGCCGCGCAGAAGCCCGTTGAGCAAGCCGAGAAGACGACCGACCAAGTCAGCGACCACGCCGACGAGGCGGCCGATCAAGCGGGGGATCAGGAGGCGCCGGAGGCGCCGCCGCAGCCTTCGCTCGAGGAGATCCAGGGCAAGATCCAAGACACGGTCGACGAGGCGGGCGGGATCGCGCAGGTGCCCGAGGACGTGCGGGAGCAGCTCCACCTCCCCGGCCTCGAGATCCTCAAGGGGCTCGAGGTGGACGAGAACGGGATCGTGAACGACGGGGAGGGCCGGCCGGTCGGCAAGCTCGTCGAGGGCGACGCCGAGGACCTGGCCGGGTACGAGATCGGCGACGAAGGCGAGATCCTCGACGACGACGGCGACCTTGTCGGTCGGTGCGAGCTCCTACCTGAAGCTGAGCAGCGTCTCGTTGAGGAGGCGAAGCAGAAGGCTGCTGAGGCCCAGCAGGAGGCTGGGCCGAAGATGCCGGATATCTCCATCCTCAAGGGCTTGACTTGCGATATTGCCGGCCAGATCATCAATGAGGATGGCGACTTCGTCGGCCAGCTGGTCGAGGGCGATCCGCATGAGCTGCAAGGCCGCACGTTCAACGAGAAGGGTGAGATCCTAGACGATGACGGGAATGTCATTGCGCGCGCCCAGCTGCATCCCGATGCCGCCCAGCTGGTTGACCAGGCCGAGGAGGGCGTTGAGGAGGGCGCTGAAGAAATTGGCGAGGGCGCGGAAGAGGCTGCCGACCAAGCCGGCGAGGCGGCCGAGGAGGCCAAGGAAGGCGCGGAGGAAGGCGTCGAGGGCGCCAAGGACGTTGCTGGCGAGGTCGAGCCCGAACTCCCTGGCGTCGAGGCCCTGGAGGGCCACGAGCTCAACTCCCAAGGCGAGATCCTCAACGAGGAAGGCGAGGTGATCGGCAAGCTGGCCGAGGGCGACGCCGAGCAGCTTAAGGGTCTCAGCGTCAACGATAAGGGCGAGGTCCTCGACGACGAGGGCAACGTGCTGGGCAAGGTCGAGCTGGCCGAAGGCGCGGCGGAGAAGCTCGCCGAAGCGGCCAAGAGCCTCCCGCTCGACGTGCGCATCCTCGAGGGCCGCAAGGTCAACAAGAAGGGCAAGATCTTGAACGAGGAGGGCGACGAGATCGGCAACCTGGTCGACGGCGACGTCAAGGAGTGCGCCGGCAAGGCGATCAACGAGAAGGGCGAGGTGGTCGACAAGGACGGCAACGTCCTCGGCAAGGTCGAGGTCACTCCGGGTGAGGCGGCCGAGGAGGCGATGCGCGAGCTGCAGGAGCAGATCGGCGAGCAGGAAGGGCCGAAGCAGTTTATCCCCGGCCTGGACGTGCTCGACGGCCTGAAGGTCAACAAGAAGGGCAAGATCTTGAACGAGGATGGAGATGAGATTGGCGAGTTGGTGGATGGCGATATCCAAGCTTGCGCGGGCAAGAAGTGCAATGACAAGGGCGAGGTCCTGGACAAGGATGGCAACGTCATTGGCCGTGTCAAGTGCCTGCCTCGCGACCTGGAGGAGGGAGAAGAGCTGCCTGAGGGCGCTGAATTGGTTGGCGCGGCTGAGGAGGCTCAGGAGGGCGCCGAGGAAGCGCAGGAGGGTGCCGAGCAGGCAGAGGAAGACGCACAGAAGGCCGCCGAGGAGGCCCAGGAGGAAGGTGAGGGTGAGGCTGAGGGCGAGGACGAGGAAGGCAACGTGCCTCCGCTCTCCGTCCTCGAGGGCCTCACCGTCAACAAGGCCGGCAAACTCATCGACGCCAACGGCACCATCGTCGGCGAACTGGTCGAGGGCGACGCGAAGAAGCTGTCCAAGTCCGGCATTACCGCGGACGCGGAGGGCCAGTTCTGGGACAACAAGGGCCACGTCATCGGCCGGGCGAAGACGGTCCCCGTCGAGGAGCCGGACGAGGAGGCCCCGTTCGCGGGCCTGGAGGGCCTGGTCGTCGTCAAGGGCGGCTACGTCCAGGATGAGAACGGCAACACGGTTGGTCAGGTGGTCGAGGGCGATCCGAAGAAGCTCGTCGGCCGGGCCGTGGATGAGGACGGCGATATCCTCGATAAGAAGGGCTCGGTGGTCGGGCACGCGGAGCGGTACGAGGAGGAAGAGCCCGCCCCCGAAGAGGAAGAAGAGCCGGAGGACTTGAGCATCCTCAAGGGCCGCACGGTCAACAAGCAGGGCAACGTCATCGGCGACGAGGGCGTGCCCATCGCCCGCTTGGTCGAGGGGAACCCCAAGGAGCTGGCGGGCAAGAAGCTCGATGAGAACGGCCAGATCTGGAACGATTCTGGCAAGGTGATCGGTCGCTGCGAGCTCATCCCGGAGAATGAGCGCGAGGCGAAGCCCGAGGGACCGTTTGCCGGTCTTCAGGATCTCCGCGTCACCGCCGAGGGCACCGTGGCCGATGAGGATGGTAATGTGGTCGGTCAGATCGTAGAAGGCAACCCTAAGCGCCTCGTCGGCTTGGCCGTCGATGAGGACGGTGATATCATCGACAAGTACGGCAATGTGAAGGGCCATGCGGAGCCACTCCCTGAAGAGGAGGAGGAGGCGCCTCCGGATCTGTCGATCTTGGAAGGCAAGACCTTGAACAAGCAGGGCTTCGTCGTCGGCGATGACGGCGTTCCCATCGGACGTCTCGTCGAGGGCAACCTCAGCGAGCTTGCTGGCCGCAAGACGGACGGCGAGGGTCTCATCCACAACGACACCGGCAAGGTCGTCGGGCGCTGCGAACTCATCCCTGAGAACGAGCGTGTGGCCAAGCCGGAGGGCCCCTTCGCTGGTCTGGAAGGCTTGCGGGTCGTCAAGGATGGCAAGGTCGAGGATGCGGACGGCAACATCGTCGGCGTGATCGTCGAGGGTGACCCGAAGCGTCTGGTTGGCAACAAGGTCGACGAGGATGGCGACATCATCGACAAGTACGGCAATGTCAAGGGTCACGCCGAGCCCTACGAGGAGCCGGAGGAGGAGCCGGAAGACCTCTCCAAGCTTGCCGGCTGCACCGTCAACAAGGCTGGCAATGTCGTCGACAACACCGGCGCCGTTCTGGGTCGCGTTGCTGAAGGCGACCCCAAGGCTCTCGTCGGCTTCAAGGTCGACGGCAAGGGCCAGATCTGGGATAACGCTGGCAATGTTGTCGGCCGCGCGGAGCTCGTCAAGGGCGGCGCATCCGGTCCCGAGGGTCCGTTTGCGGGCTTCGATGGGGCGACCGTCGCGAAGGATGGCACGGTGCAGTTGCCTGATGGCTCCATCGTCGGTCGCATCATCGAGGGCGACGTGAAGAAACTGGTGGGCCACAAGGTCGATGAAGAAGGCGAGATCACGGACAAGAACGGCAACCTCATCGGCAAGGCGGAGCGCTGGGAGCCGGAGGAGAAGGAGCGCCGGGTCAACCCCATGTCCGGCCGCCGCGTCAACAAGGACGGCGAGGTGCGCGACGAGAACGGCGATTTGATGGGCCGGCTGACGGCGGGCGACCTGGGTCACTGCGTTGGCTTGGAGGTAGACGATAATGGTTATGTGGTGGATAATGATGGTAACCGGGTGGGTGAGGTGACGCTGCTCGAGAACCTTCAGGAAGAGGAGCCGGAGGAGGAGACGGAGGAGGAGAGGCAGAGGAGGGAGGATGCGGAGCTGGCGAACAAGATGGCGAATATTTGTCAGCAGACGCTGGAGCGGGTGCAGCCGGTGATGAAGCAGATCACTGAGGTGAGTTTTATTACTTCCACATCCCTCCTACATGGAGGATCGGAACTTGATTGGGATGGCGATACTAACTGGGGATTAACAGTACATCGAGAAAGCCGACCGCACGCCCCGCGACGAGCTCGACGAAGAAGAGCTCGTCAACAACGTCCGGCCGCTGATCGAGGAAGGCTCCCGGATCCTGCAAGAATGCAACGGCTCCCTCCGCGGCCTGGACCCGGACGGCCGCATCGCGGCGCAAGCCAAGGGCCGGGCCGGCACGCGGGAAGCCACGCCGGAAGAGTACCGGCTCGCGGACCTGCTCAAGGAGCTGACGACGACGGTGGTGACGACGATCGACAACGCGAAGAAGCGCATCAGCGACATGCCGCACGCGAAGAAGAAGCTCAACCCGCTCTGGGGCCTCCTCACCGAGCCGCTCTTCCAGATCATCGCCGCCGTCGGCCTGCTCCTCGCCGGCGTGCTCGGCCTCGTTGGTCGCCTGCTGAACGGCTTGGGTCTGGGAGGTCTCGTCACGGGTCTCCTGGGTGGTCTGGGCATCGATAAGCTGTTTGAGAGTTTGGGTGTGGGTAGCTTGAGTGAGATGCTGACGGGGGAGAAGAAGGGGAAGAAGAAGAGTGGTGGTGGTGCTAGTGGGCTGCCTCTCGTTGGTGGATTGTTGGGTGGGAAGTAAACGCTATCACTGCGAGTGGGATGAGATTGGTATGGTTTCTTGATGTTTTCTTCCGCCTTGTTTTGATTAATGAGGGATACGAGGGATGAAGTGTACTTTACGCCGGTGACGACTTTGATTTCTTGCGTTTGTTCGTTTAATCTTGTCGACTCTATTACTACTAATTTACTACTGAGACTACTGTTGTCTGTCCGTCGTTGATATCAGAAGGCCTCCTCCGGCCTTCTCAGCTACGACTTCTTTTCCCTTTGTCATGTCTTGCAAGTCTTGCATGTATAGGTCTGTATATTCGTATGTACAAGCGAAGCATTCATCTTTTCTTCGTTCGATACGATCTATCTATACACCTCTTTTCATCGATCAAAGAATAATGCGATCATCGTGACTTTGTCTTGCTAAACGTACAACCCAGCCTCACGTAGTAGATAATACAACTCAACTCGCCCCCCCTCCCGCTCCCCCACCACCCGAACCAGCAGCACTCCTCCCAAACCTCAACCCACTAAAAGCCCCCGTCCCCGTCCCCGTCGCCCCCGCTCCCCCTCCACCCGTCCCCGACCCCGCCTCCCTTCGAAAAAACTTCCCCAAACTCCTCAAATTCTCATTCAGCGTCTCGCTCGTCGTCGCTGCAGCTCCTGCAGCTCCCGCTCCAGCTGCTGTTGTTGCTGATGCTGTCGCTCCGCCAGCAGCGCCGGTGCCGCCGCTATCCCGTCCAACAACGCTCATCAGCGCGGAGCCAAACGCCGCCGGATCGAACGCCGGCTTGTTGGCCGGCGAGGCCGACGATGTCGACGAAGAGGGGGGAAGCAACAACGCCGCCGCAAGCGACGCGCCCGACGATCCCGATCCCGCCGTCGCCGCCGCAGCCGTCGCCGCGCCTGCAGCGGCAGCACCGGGCACCGGCAGCGCCGCCAGCACGGGATTCCGGTCCACCAGCTGGCCGGCGTACTTGGGCCCGTCGCGGTGGGCGTGGAGGAGGTCGAGCAGGGCGGCCTGGTCGGCTTTGCGGGTGATCCCCTTCAGCTCGAGGATCTTGCGGAAGTGCGGGTCGGAGCGGTCGGCGATGTGGATGAGGTAGGCTTGCACGAGGGCTTCCGGGGGGTGCGGACGGACTTGCAGGGTTTTGAGGATGGGGTCGAGTTTGTGGAAGGCGGCGGTGACACGTTTGGTGAAGGAGGGGGGTATTTGTGGGGAGGAGGCGGCGGTGTCGTTGTCGGGCGGTTTGCTGCTGCTGCTGCCGTTGGAGTGGGCCGGCTGCTCCTGGGCGAGCAGGATGGGCAGGTCGGCGACGCCTTGCTTGAGCACGTACGCGTCCAGCAGCATCTGCTCGGCCCCGACCTCGGAGATGGGCTTGCAGAGGGCGAGGTGGGCGAGGTAGGCGGCGGCGACGGCGTCGACAACGTTGTCGCAGAACGCGCGGGCGTACTGGGGCTTCTGGAGGAGGGCGAGGATGGCGGCGGACCGGGCCCGCACCCGCCGCACCAGCTCCGCCACGTAGGCCGAGTGGTCCCCGACGCTGTCCAGCTTCGCCCAGGGTGTGTTCCGCATCTCCCGCCAGGCCGGCTCGCCGTCCGCCTCGACCTTGCGCACGAGCGCCCGCACCGCCGCCGACGCGATCCCCATGAACGCGTCCGCCTGGCTCTGCAGGTCGACCTGGTCGCGGAACTCGCCGTCGATGCGCGACTTGATCTTCTCCTCGAGCTGGTTGCACGTGTGGTAGCAGTAGTCGGCCGTGTTGAGGATGAGCACGGCGTCCTCGACCGAGGGCCCCTGGGCGCCGAATTTCTCCGTGAGGAAGTGGAAGAGCACCTGCTGGCCGTACTGGTCGAGGTACTTGGCGAACGTCTTGGAGAGCTCGAGGAGGCGGGCGCCGCTGGACAGCTTGGCGCATTGGGCGAGGGCGTGGCGGTAGAAGTGGAACAGCTCGGTTGAGGAGGGGATGACGGACTGCGGAGAGAACTCTTCGTCGGGGTTGCGAAGCGGTTGTTGTCGGTATTTCGGGATGAGGGCGGCGAGCTGCTTGTCCTGCGACTCCACCCACAGACTCATGTACGGCTCGAAGGCCTCGGAGATGGCTTGGGTGAATCCGGGGGCCCGGTCGTCCTTCGATACGACCGTGTCTAACGAGGAGCGTGACTGCAAGCAGCGTCAGCGAATAGAGACCTCATATAGCACATCACATTATCAGTCCACCTACCTCATTCGAGAACCTCCTCTCCAAACTATGCTCGAAATCCAACGTCTCCTGCAGGCAGTTCAGCAGCAGGTTCACATCCACGCCCCCACCACCACCATTCTCCCTCCGCATCTCCCGCTGCAAAATGCCCTTGAAATCGTCCCGGGTGCTCTCGCAGAACGCATTCGCCAACGCCTCGAGGACACGCCAGTGCGGCGGCCAGATGCCAGCGTGCTCGACCTCGCACGTCTTCAGCAGCCGGTTGAACCAGCTGTAGCGCCGAGAGATGTTGTCTAGGCTGCCGGCCTCCTCGCTCCCCCGAAAAACCTGGCGGTACTCGCGCAGCTGGGTGTTGCAGTACCAGTTCACGATGCGGTGGCGGGCGTGCTCGCCGAGGGCGTCGACGACGGCGCAGGCCTCGGCCAACGTGGCCCGGCGGGCGCCGACCTCGCCCTTGGCGAAGCCGACCTCGAAGTCCTCGCAGACCTGCTCGAGCAGCTCGCGCTGGAGGTCGGCGACGTTGCGGCTGAGGACGGCGATCTGGTCGATGCTGCGGTAGCTCCGGAAGTGGCCGACGAGCTGGACGACGGCCTGGAGGAGCTGGGCGCAGTCGCGGTACTGGCGGGCGCGGGCCCGGTGCCGGAGCTGCTCGTACGCCGTCGTCAGCATCTGCAGCCGCTTCAGCGCCGTCATCGACCGCGCCAGGTTCCGCTTCGTCCGGTCGAGCTGCTTGATGTCGGCCGTCATCGCCGCGATCGCCCCCTCCGTCCGCTCCGCCCGCCCCCGCACCGCCTCCACCCGCCCGAATAGCGCCGGCAGCTCCGCCTTCGCCTGCTCGATCCGCGCCACGCTCGACGCGTCCGACGCCGCCTGCCGCGCCACCGCCGCCGCCAGCCGCTCGTCCAGACTGTGTTGCGCTGCCCGGAGCGCCCGCGTCGTCGCCGGCACGCTCGAGAGGGTCGACGGGTGCGAGAAGATGGCGTTGAGGTGGTCGATCGGGTTGTAGTCAGCTCGAGAGAGTGTTAGCTTCTGAGGGTTTCGGGGAAGGGAAGTGCTGAGGAAGGGGACGTACCAGAGTCGAGATCGGTAGGAGAGAGGTCGGCCGCCATCGTGTGAAGAGGCGCCGGTGTCAGGGACGCGGCCGCAGTGAGGTAGAGACGACAATGAGAAGGAAGAGTATGGTAGCCAGGAAGTAAAGAGAAAAGAGCCGCGTGGAAGGAGTAAAGGGGTCAGCTATCGAGAAGTTGGAGAACGGTGATGTGCAATGGCGAGTACTCCGTAGGTAACTCCAACCCCAAGTTCTCAGGGTCCAAGCACGGTCGAGTGCAGCGCAGTGATGATGAAGGCGCCAAGGCCGAGGAAGAAGGGGGAGGTGGACGTCCCGTCAAGCCTCCAGCCTCTCCCGCATTAGCGTCCGAGGGCCGACAAAGGGAGAAGACAAAAAGTATGAGCACTAGTATATGATATAGGAATGTTATAGGTATAACAGAAAGCATTATAGGTGGAGCGACCGTGCGAGACAATCTGCTAGCTAACTACTAATAGCTCTATATCTGATTGTCATAATGGATTGACTCTCCTCTTTCCCATTTTTCGCTAGCTGTGGTTTATATATATATATATGTTTGTATAACACATGGACGTCACGCGCACTTCACATCTACCATCCCAACCTGGCTCTCCAGTCTCCACTCCCCTTCCACACCCTAAAAGTCTTCATAGTCCCGGAGGCACCCTCACAGCAACAGCGAGCGGGGCATGTGACACGCAAGAGAAGTAGGTACAGAGAAATGCAACCAGAGTACAGAAGTAAAACCAAAAAAACGAACATATATTCAGACTTTTCACGAATGCAAAGCCGTATACCCACTAAACACCAAGCTCCGCGCGCCCTTCGCATCCGCCGTGCCCGTCCAGTAAAACAAGCCGCCGAGGCGCTGCTGCTTCGCGTACGCCGCCTTCATCTGCACCGTCTGCGGCGTGTCGTACGTGACCAAGGTGCCGTCCGGGCCGAGGCAGGAAGCCGCGCCGAGCTGGGCATCGACGCGCTCCGTCGCGCCGGGTCGCGGGAGGTCGCGGTACTCGATGGTGCCGGTGCTGCTCTCGTCGTCGTCCTTACGGTTGCCGTGGCCGGCGTAGGTGCTACCGATGCCGCGGTGGGCGTGCGCGAAGGAACGACCGTAGACGGGGATGCCGAGGAGGAGCTGCTGCGGGGCTACGCCGTGGGAGAGATAGTAAGAGATCGCCGAGTGGCAGGAGAGTGCGGCGGTCTCGTTATGGGGTTGCGGGGGAGCGTGTAATTGAGCGTGGTGCTCCACCGTATCCACCCACGGGCCGGAGAAGTCGTAGGCCATCACGTTGATCAGGTCGACGAACTTCGATGCTGCGGCCAGGTCAATGTGCCTAAGCGCCCATGGGCCGGCTGGCAGAGCGGCTGTGAGGGTGTACCTTGGCGCCGGCAGATGGTCTCGTAGGGTGGCCAGGAGCTGGAGATAGTCCGCGCCTTGTTGGGAGTCCGCAGGATATTCCCAGTCGACTAGTCACCGCCATCAACATACGTCACTTTTGGGGACGACCATCCGATCTAATAAGCGGCTTACTGTCAATCCCGTTCAAACCGAAGCTTATCACCAGCTCGCGGGCCGTCTGGGCGAACCTCTCCCGCCCTTCCGGAGTTCGCGCGGCTTGAGCGAAGTTCTCACTGCCCTTGCCGCCACCGCCAACGGAGAGGAGGACGCGGAGAAAGCTGTACTGCTTCTTGAGGTTGGCGAGAGAGCGAAGGCAGCCTTTTGTTCCGTCAACGTCCATCTGGCTGTCTGCCCATTCGTCGCTAAGCTATGCGATTGTCAGCAAGGACCAAATTTGATTGAGGGGCGAGGATTTATACATAAACCGTGCCGTCTGGCTTGACCCTTGAATAGGTGGTTAGTCGAGAGCCGTGTCAGGTAAGAGCTGTAATGGAAATGGCTAACCATGCAAAAGTATAAAAGACATGAGAAATGACATCAAGATTCAGGGAGGTAGGCGGCCTTTGCTTGTAGACGTGCCAATTGGGATAATAGACGGCATTGATATACATGCTGATTGCTAAACCGGTCAGACCGTTGTGCTGCCATACAGGCACCCATACATACTAGGCGGAGGAAGGAAACTCGAGGTGGAATTCTGTTTCGACCGACCAACGCACTGAGTTTGGTGTAGTAGCCAGTTAGGCCGCTCAGGCCCGAATATCCCAGCCATGTCGGTATTGGTATCGTCCGCAGATGGTCGGCTGCAGAGGGCTTTATCGATGATGAAGTTGAAGGGAGGAAAGTATTGTTAGAGAACTTTAAGCATAGCGAAAGGCAGCGTGAGAGATGAGACGGAAATGACAAAAAGCCTCGCGCGAGCATGAAGACACGCTACGGGTATAAAACGCCAGACAGCGGGCGGAAGGCGGGAGAGGAAACGTTCACGCTAAGTGTGGAAACCCACTTGGCGCGACAGGAGGAGGGTCGGTCCGAAGATCAGAACCGAGTCGACGGGAAGAGGCGAGGGCAGGGACCTGAAGTGAGGAGAAGAGTGGGAAAGAATGGCCGACGGTGAGCCCATAGTGGCTTCAGACAAGGACGGAGGCCGTCTATATCAAGGCGGAATTGCCCACGCACCAAGCGAGACGCACCCTTGAACGGAGGCGGCTACGGAGAGATTCCGCAAGGCGAGTAAACGGACGCGGTTCATTGGGTCTTGCGCGGAGAGGCCAGGGCCACAGCTGCAGGTGATACTGCGCGAATTGTGGAGACCTCAAGTCATTTCTCCCGGTGGAGGTATAGAGGTGGAGGCCAAAGGGTTGTATCAGCCAGTGTTATGCTCGGGAAAGCAGGGAGAATAGAAGGGCCGGCATGTCCATGGATGATCGGCAACCAGTGCGGCTGCTCCACACGGTCACGCAAGGACGGACAGGGAGGGGGAAGAGTGCGAGGGAGGGGAGTTGGTGGATGTCGCTCGCATGAACCGGGCAGTGCTGTCCGCCTGCCACGGAGTACCCTTCGTGGATCAATCCTTCAGACGCAGCTGCACTTCGATGAGGAAGAGGGAGGTGTTGTTGTTGGGCGGTCCGTCGTCCGCCGAAAGGCTGGCTCGTTCACGGCCGGCCCTGTGCTTGTCTGGGGTGAGCCGACGGATCCTGGCAGCGGTTCACTCAGGGGGCAGGGGAAGGCAGAAGGCTTTGGCCCGTCGTCACGAACGCCTCGTAGATCATGGAGAGCTCGATTGAGCGGGAGGAAGGAGGTGACAGCTCACATTTACCCGGCCGGAAGGAATAGCCAGCGCCACGATGGTTCAGAGAGGCCGACTGAGTTTTTTGCTGCCGTCGGCTGTTGCTTGGTGGCTGCGGGTGGAGGAGTGAGCACGGGCACGGTACAGTACAGAGCACACGGCCATGCATCGACGTCAAAGCCGGCCGGTCTCGCTCCAGCGGTGGAGCCGATACACTCGAAGCAATGCCTTCAATGCCGGCCGAGACGACGAGATGCTCAATATCGTCGTGCAGAGATGAGATGAAGGCGTGGGCGGCGCGATGCAGCGAAAGCGAGCAAATCGGACGCCGTGCCTCATCCGCGCCGCAGCCCGTTCATCCAGGCTCGGCTCTGTGCGCCCCGGACCGGCATGGAAGATGGATGCGATGGATGCGAAGGATGAGAGGAGAGTGGCGAGGAGTCAAGACAGGGACGAACAACAGACACGGATCGAGGGACTGGAGAAGCGATGAGAGCTGGCAGAGGCCACGGTGGGATTGTAGCATTCAGGCATTACCTGGCCGTGCAGGTATCAAGGCGTTCAGGCGGCATGGCGACAAGGCGACGGCGGCACAGGCAGCGGGAGGATCCCGCTTCGGGAGCTTCAGCCACTTCAGCCACTCGGGCCACTCCAGCCACTCCAACCTCGACCGCATCCACGTCCTTCAACCGCCTCATTCATTCACTTTCCGCTCCACCACCGCCATCTCTGACCACGCGTTCTACCACCACTCGCCAGTATCACTATATTACCCGGGATCACACCTACCCGCCTGACCTACGCCTCCCGGCGTCACCGCGCCAGACCGCCAGACGCATCCTCTTCCGCGGCCTGCAGTAGCCTCGACAGAGCTCTCGCTCCCATTAGCTACACAATCCACACGGCACCGCATCCACAACATATCTAAGGATAGCCGGCAGGACCGCCACCGCCACAACTTCACCAGATCAGCGGGGGCACTGAATGAAGAAGAAGGAGGAGGAGAACGAGCGAAGGAGAAAGCAAAAGCAAAAAGAACAACACCGGACCAACCCACATCGCCACACCCATCATGTCGGCCGAAGTGCACCGGCAATCGCTGGCCGACCAGATCCTGCAGCCCCAGAGCGCACCGGGCTACAAGTTCGCCTTCACCGACTGGCTGAAGCAGGAGTACTACCCCTACGGCCTCGATCCCAACCGTCCCGTCTGCGCGGCGAAGCTCCAGGGCTACTGCCCGCTCGAGAAGCACAACAAGTGTCCAGACAAGCACCCCGAATCCATCAACAAGTAAGCCCCTTTCCCCTCCCCATCTCCACATCTCCACCTCCCACTAACCATCCCTCCCTCCCCCCGCACGCAGCCTCGTCTGCAAACACTGGCTCCGCGGCCTCTGCAAGCGCGGCGACGCCTGCGAGTTCCTGCACGAATACAACCTCCGCCGCATGCCGGAGTGCTCCTACTACTCGCGCACGCAGACCTGCGTCAACGGCGACGACTGCCTGTACCTGCACCTCGACCCGGACGCCAAGCGGCCCGCCTGCCCGCACTACGCCCGCGGCTTCTGCCCCCTCGGCCCCCGCTGCGCCAACAAGCACCTCAAGCGCGAAGGGCGCGACCGCGACCGCCCCCTCTGCCCTTACTACCTCGCCGGCTTCTGCCCCCATGGCGGCCGGCCCGAGTGCCCCCTCGGCCCCCACCCGAAGTGGGTCGATCCGGCCACGCCCCTGCCCCCGCCCGAGCTTCGCGTGGAGAAGACACGCGAGCAGTTGAAGGCCGAGCGTGAGGAGCGCGAGCTGGCGGCGGAACGGGAGCGGGAGCGTCAGCGTGAGGCGATGGAGGAGCAGAATCCGGGGATGGCGGGCTTGAAGTTTGGGCGTGGTGGTGCGGGTGGAGGGTGGAGGGGGGCGGGCGGGAAGAGGGGTAGGGGTGGGAGGCATCGGGGGAAGTTTTAGGAGTTGGAAGTTGGGTTCTCTTTCCTACGTTTGTTCTTTGTTGCGTCCGAGAGTGTGAAGGGTTGCTGTTGTAGGTACGTTTGTTGTCGAGAGAGACGGATAGATACCCATCGGTGTGTGCGTGCAATCTATATCTTTGACACGTTCGATCCCAAAAGAGAAGAGGAAGACAAGGGAAAGGACGAGGAATCTAAACATCAATTTATCAACATATAAATTATATCACCTATCAACATCCTAACCCCTGTTTTCGGAGGGGGGAAAAAAAGAAAAAAAAAAAAAAAAAAAAAAAAAGAATAAATGAAAATCATGGATCCCACAATCAATCCATCATTCTTCCTTATTCTCTCCTCGATGACTCCCTTTCCTTCTCTTTTTCCAACCTGGTCAAGTGGTTTCATACATGTATATACATTAGTCTGGTGGTAATTCATATATCTCCGTATAGTTAAATTGAAATACCCACTTTACTGTACTTCATCGTGCCATGGTATTGAGGCTTCTGGCATCACGCTTCTTCCACGCTCCCCTGTCATGGTCCTGTGGCTGTATACATATGCCTGTGTTTGCATTTGTGCGTGTCTTTCGCATTGAAGGAGGGGTATCCGTACGTCTCTACGCTTCACGGTTCCAGATTGGAGCTTCAGGTCCGCGTTCACCTTACCTTCTTCTTATTCATCACAAATACGCTTTCAAGATATGCATGACTTGACCAAGTCCGATGCGGTTATCACACATAAAATAGAAAAGAGCCAAAAGGATAGTGATATTATTGATCTCCACACCATCGTTTTCTCTGTCCCCTTTTTTCGGATTTTTATTTCATTTTCTTTGGAAAAAGGAAAGACGGAGGACAAAAGAAAACCCTTGACAAGAACGACGACAACAACAGCAGCAGCACGATCGATCAAAAATCACAGAATCAAGCACTTAGCCGGCAAGCCACAAGGCCCACCCTCCTTATCATGCGTCTCCTTCTGCTGCGGTGTCGACGCACCCGCCGACGAAGACGCACCAGCAGGTTTTTGCTGCTGCTGCTGCTGCTGCTGCTGCTGCTGCTGCTTCTGTTGCCCCGTGGTCGTTGCTGTTGTCGCCGCCGCCGTCGTCGCCGCCGCCTCACCCCCGTGCTCCGTGGGACCATGTAGTCATGTCGAGGCGGCGAAGTTGACGCGGGAGACGGCCTGGTAGAAGGCCTCACCTTGCTTCTGGGCCAGCTCGAGCTCCTTGGCCGTCGGCTGGCGGGATCCGTCACCGGCCTGATGAGGGAAGGGGAGGGATGGTCAGCATGGTTCGTCCATGATTTGAAGGAGGGAAAGCATTGGGGGAAGGAAAGGGAAGGAGAGGCAACAAGAAAACTTACGGCAAAGGTGCCGGCGCCCCAAGGTGAGCCGCCGCGGACCTCGCTCAAATCGGCGAGCAGGTGGAAGGTAGTCTTGTATCCCAGGGGCACGTAGATGAACCCATGATGGACAAGGGTGGACATGGCCGAGATAGCCGTCGTCTCCTGGCCGCCGCCGGGCGTGGCGGTCGAGACGAACAGGCCGGCGTACTTGCCCCAGAACGCGCCCGTCTGCCACTGACCGCCCGTCCGGTCCCAGAAGGCCTTGAACTGGGCCGGGAAGTTGCCGTACCGCGTCGGGATCCCGAACAGGAACGCGTCGTACTCCTCCAGCACCTTCGGGTCCGTGATCGTCTCGACGTCGGTCGGCTTGGGCGGCGCGTGCATCTTGGCCAGCACCTCGTCCGAGAGGGTTTCGGCGACCCTGCGAGGAACGACTTGTTAGATCTTCATCTTCGTGGTGGTGGTAGGGTAGAAAACAGAGTAATACATACTGGAAGAGCTTCGCAGTCCCGCCCGCAGCCTCAATACCCTTCTTCTCCGCCTCAGCCAAGGTCTTCACATGGCCGTACATGGAATACTAAATTCCGCAACACATGTCAGCTCCACATTTCCTCGAGTACAAGCGCATTGGGGCAAAGGAAGGTGTGGAAAGGGGGTCCAAATCGCGTCAGCCGCACGATATCATGGACTACACTACGGTAGCCCAGCGCTCACGCAATGTCGTCAACACTCCCTCCCTCCCTCCTGCCACCCTGAGGCGGGGTAAGGTGGAAGCGAAGAAGTGAAGAAGGAAAAGAAAAGAAGCAGACGGAGAACTCACATAAACAATCGCAATCTTGGGCGCCATTATCGCGGTCAGGTCAAGTATCAATATATCCTAAATAAAGTAAGGTAGGTAGGTAAGGTTGCGGATGGGTACAGTAGACGAGTAAAAAGGCTGGAAGGCTGGTTGGGAATCACAGGATCGCAAAGAAGAGCGAGTGGGAAACCACCAGCTCTTTATACTAATCCCCCGCTCCCCCATTTCCCCTCAGACCGACACAAAAATGGAAGGAACCGAAGCTGCCATTCACCAGCATGGCGTTCCGAGACAAACCTAAGCTTCCCATGTAAACAGTGGGGTGGAGCGTGCCCCGCGCGGGATTGCGATGGATGGATGATTGTTAATGCTGACATGAGCGAAGCGGGGGTGGGGCAGCTAAGCTAGCACCCTGCTTTCGTAATGCGGGCGTGATCAATGATGCCTGAGGCATGCAAAAATCCATCCTCACCCCTCTGGTAAGCCATGACAAATCCATGTCCGACCTCCACCAACCTCCTAGGTAGGTACGGGGCAGCCCCGCTCTGAACATTCGAAGCAGAACAGAAACGGAAAAAACGGCATAACTCAAGAAGAAAGAGAGTATTCAAGTCAATAAATAATTAAAAGTGAGTTCATTAAATCTCTCCTGTCGCGGATTGCTCAATCGCCCTGCGTGCTGTGCTATAAGGGACGATTTATGTTCATGACCTAGATACGTTTCCTCAGTAAGGTGATGATGATCATAATGTTTATGATGTATATCCCCTCCACCTAATATCAAAGAGAAGAAGGAAAGAAGCAAAAAAGAGGGCCGATCCATGCCCCCCAACTTCGTGCTGGTAGTTTTCATCCCTCAGCCGTTAGTGTGGGAGAGCGAAGAAGAAGAGAAGAAAGAGCAAAAAAGAAAGCAATCATCATTATTTTCCCCTTCTCGACGCCATGCCGTTAGCCAGCCCGTCAGAGCGAAACGCCGTACGCTCCAGAAACTGTGTGGGAAATAAGCAATAACTGAAAGCGAGGAAGTTAAATGGTACGAAAAAGAGAGGGGGTTCGTCATGGCTGTCGTCAGAATGGACGGTCGATTCGAGGATGGTCTGGTCGCGTGTAGGATGAACAGGCCACCAGGGAAATTATCGTCAGTGGGGAAGGGAGAGCAACAGCGTTGCAGGATCTTGCGGTACCCTTCCAGTGAAGGCGCCTGCTTCACGCTGTAACGCATTCGGATCGCACCGAAGAACCGGAAGGCAGAGGGATCCTTCTCGTCAACCTGCAAATGCAGGGGATCCTGGCGGGTTGGAGGAATCGACTCATTCCTGTCAGGCCCTGTACAAGGTCAGTCCGGCCCTCAGAACAGCCAAAGCGATCGGTCAGCCTTACTCGCTGCTACCCTGCGCCGAGCGACGCAGTTTCCGGCTATACATCTTCTTCTCATCCGGAGAGCCCCAGTAGAGCTTGGATGCCTCAAGGTTGACCAGGGTGCGTGGATCATACGTCGGATCCTCTTCCTCGATACTCTGGATGATGGCCTCCATGTGCGACTTCATATCGTCCTTCCGAAGCGGATTGTAACAGATCACCCCGTCTTTGGAGACCCGATGATGGAAGATCGGAGTTTGAAACTCGGCACGAGGTTGCACGTCCGGAAACCGAGGGCTGATGCGAACTCGGATACGGAAGATCCCACCGTCGAGGTTGGACATAGGCCGGCCGAACAGAATTATGTCCCAAACGAAGGGGTTGTTCTTTTCCGCCAGCTCGAGGTCGATGGTTGTATCGCCATTCCTGAAGGCTTCTTTGACCTGCTCGAACTGGCGCTGGAGATTGCTTGCAATGCCGAGCTCGTTCTGCGCGGCACGCATGCCCTCCACTTGCCAGCCCTCAGCCTCCTTGACCAAGGCCTTGCGCACCGCCTCCAGCCGCTTCTTCAGGTCAGTGTAGTTGAAGGTACCTTTCATGGTGTTCCCCGCGCTCTCGAAAGGCATCTCCAAGAACGGCGTACCATCTGCGTGCTTCAAGCTCTCCTCTTCAATCGAGTTCAAGTATGAGTCGTAGTACCACAGGAAGCGCCGCTTGCATAGGTCTATGAATGGCTCGAATGGTGCCTCTACTGGGTAGGCCGCAGATTCCTCTTTCTCCTCCGAGTCATACACTTCGACAGTTGGGACCGGTGCCTGATTGGTTCCCTTAAGTCCAAGATAGCCCTCCAGCCGCTGGATAATCGATATACGCAGAGTCTCGTGCCGAATCTAACAGACGTCTTATTAGCAGGGGAGCACGGCGAGACAAGGCATGCGACATACCTTGGCCACATATGCTGCTTTGGCTATCTTGTCGCCCACACTATGGGCCATCTCGTAACCAGGTTCATTTTCGTAGGGATTTGAGGACATCAAGCTCTGTATAGATATGAGGATGGATTCGAGGCCTTGGGCAGATGACCACATTTCTCCGCGCTCGCCCCTCCATGTCCTGCCATTCTGTCAGCCTTGTCGCATGCAACCGAGCTCAGTAGATGTACCCTAGAATTGACCTGGAGCACAGTTAGCTGGTTCCGGACACCTCGTGCAATAAATCCCCCGCGCACAGTGCGGACTGTCCATGCTACTCACAAGCAGACCTTGCCTCCTGCGTATATATTGGGATTGAACCGCGTTCTGCCACCGTTCGTCGTGATTGCCGTTACGTTGGGCGGCTTCGTTGGATAATCTGGACCATGGTCAACTGTGACGCTTGTGAAGGCCAGACGGTGCCCAGCTACCTTTGTTGAACTTGACGTTGAACTGCAGTGCACATATGTTAGGTCCGAATTCCAGTTGTTGCAAGCTCAGAGCAGCCCTTGACGTACCTCGAAGAAACCGAATTCGTATGGTGTGTCGGCAGGGCCGATAATCAGAGCGCGCACGGAACGTACATCGACGTCACGGCAAGCGACAGCTATAGCTACGGTCAAAGTCAACAGCGGAACCGGCGAGCTCTGTGACCTTCAAACGTACATAGATCGGAACCCTTCTGGATGTCGTGGAGCTCCTGGAGCGTGTTAGCAGCACGCAAGAGTGGTGCGGCAACCCAACTTGGACTTACACGAGTGATACGGAGGATAGACTGGTTAGCCATGGGGCTGAAGATGTGCGGGAGCAAAGGAGAGGAAAGTGGGAATGAGGGAAGAAGAGATGACGGGAGGAAGCGGGCCTGGTGAAGTCAAGTCGCGCAGTTAGCTTGCACTGAGCTAGCAAGAGCGACCGGACAGCAAACACAGGCTGGAAATTTGAAGAGAAAGCGGTAGTTAGGCTACGGCACAAGGCGGAGGAGGAAGAAGTCTAGGCTGTCCGCCTGCAGTCAGTTACCCAACTGCTGGGAGCGGTCAACGTTGGCGGAGTGGCCAGATCGGCGGAGCACAGGCAGGCAGGCGTGCAGGCAAGCGGGCAGGGCAAACCAGACAAGCGCAGAGCTGCGACAGAGTACCGGTATGTAGTAGTTATGTGGTACGGGGAGTGACGGGGAGTTGCCCACTGACACTCCACTGCGGAGAGCAATAAAAAGGTACCTCGGAGCTCCAGCTGCAGCATTCAGGCCCTCAGGGTTCTCCCTGCCTTGCCGTAGGTCACTTCGGGGAAGGCGTGCGTGCACGGTCTTCCCTTTGAGCCTGAGGTCTTCCCCCACGATCAAGAAACCCCCCCGATATGTGCCAGCTGGTTGCTCAAGCACCGTGACCCTTCTCCACGACCGCTCCTAGTACAACGTCCCTCTAGCGAGTGACCTTCTAGCATACCGGACATCCACATCGACATGCACCAACACCACCGGTTCTGAGGGCATCCGACACCAGTGGCAATGATATATTGAAGCCAAAGGCCAGCGCATCCTCCGCCATCACACCGACTACGAGATAGTACAGCAAGTACAGCACCAAGTACGCCATCATGTCAGTCTCCTCTCCAATTGTGACTCTTTCTCCCCGAGCACAGCTCCAGCGCTTCCCTAGTTGCTCTATTCACACCCCAAAAGAGCCCACTCACTACCATCATACTGATGCCATGTCACCGCCAGGGTTGTCTTCGCCCTCCTGATCATCAACAAGGCCGGCGGCCTGGTCTACAACCGCGAGTTCCACTCCGGCCTCAAGCAGCTCTCCAGTAACGACCTGCTCATCCTCGCCGGCACCTTCCACGGGTACGTACGAGCCACGCACAGAAAACCGCAATCGAAGAAGCAATTAGCTAAAACACAAACCCTCCCACCAGCGTCCACGCCATCACCCGCTCCCTCACCCCTGCCCCCCTCCGTCCCACAAACAACAACCGCAGTTCCACCGCCACTACCTCCAGCACATCCAGCAGCACCAACAGCACCAACACCCTCCAAACCAACCCCCTCACCACCCGGCCCTCCGGGCTCGAAGTCCTCGAATCCGCCCACTTCCGGCTGCAATGCTTCCAAACCGTCACGGGGACCAAGTTCCTCCTCTTCACCGAGCCCAGCCAGCCCAACGTCGACGCCATCGTGCGCCGCATCTACGAGCTCTACGCCGACTTCGTCATGAAGAACCCCTTCTACACCGTCGAGATGCCCATCCGCTGCGACAAGTTCGACCGCGGCCTCGACGCCTTCGTCAAGGTGCGCGGTTGATGCTGGAGGGTGCAGGACGTTCCTCTCCCTTGATTAAGTGGGATAGCGTAGAGGAGACGCTTTGGTTGTCCGCGGCTCCCGAGGCTGGTGGCGTGAAGCTGGATAGTGGAGCATAGGATCGTGGGAGGAAAGAAGTCACGGCGGGAAGTGATAGAAAACGCCAGGAAGAAGAAGAAGCTCGGGGATGGTATTCGCAACTCCAGTGCCCGAGTGCATGATCAAAGGGGGAGCACACGCGGCAACGAGGAAAAATTACGTGCGGAGGACACATCTAACGGCTCATCCGCCCCTCTCCCTCCCACATACCCACCAAACGGCAGAGCCGGGAAGCGGGGACGTGTCGAACAGGACGTAGAGCTCGCCACTATTAGCGTCACGAGGCGAGGGAGGGGGGACGATAGGGGACGATCTCGTAACGACTTTGGGAAAAAGGGAGAAGAGTTGGTCCCAAGGAGACGGGAGATCAATAAGCGAGAACGGCGAAGAGAGGGCTGGTTTCGACGTTTTCCAAAATTTCGTGGGAAAAAAGCCCAGAAGGTGGATGATCGATTGGATTGGCATGTGCGGCGTGATAGATAGAGAGAGACTGAGAGAGAGAGAAAGGAGGGGGAAGACGGAGACAGAAGCATAGAAAAGGGTGACGAGTTTGATTCTATCTCCGGTCGTATGATGAGATGTTAATGTCCACGCAAAAGGAAGGGAGAAGAAGTACAAGTCCGTGATGTTATGTTATAGAACACCAAGTTCAGACTCATGCCGTGTCCATCCGATCCTCATCATCCTTCTTATCGCCCTCATCCTTCTTGTTCCCGCTGCCGCTTCCGCTGCCACTGCCACTGCCACTGCCGCTTGCCTCGCCATCCTTATTCAGCAAGGGCTGCTTCTCGTCGCCCTCGGGTATGTTCTCCAGATCGGCCTTGCCCTCCTGCGCCTCGCGCGCCTTCTTCTCGCGCTCCTGCCGGGCCTTCTCCTCCTCGAAGCTCATCCGCAGCGCCAGCGCCAGCTCCGGGTCCAGGGAGGGGTCGACGCCGAACTCGAACTGGCTGGCGTCGCCGCCGGCGCCGCCGGCGCCCTCGGCGCCCACGCCGGCGCCCGCACCCGCGCCCGCGCCGCCGCCCTCGCCCGCGAGGATGGGGGACGCGACGATGGCGTCGCTGAGGAGGTTGCCGCTCGGCGGGACGACGACGAGGGCGGAGCTGTCGGTGCCGCCCTTGACGTTCTCGTGGAAGGCCTCGAGCTTGCGGAGGTTCTCGTCGGAGAGGTCGCCGAAGGCGATCACGTCGATGGAGACGTTGGTCTTGCGCATGCGCTTCGCCAGCTTGACCAGGTCCTTCTCGCTTTCGGCGAGGGCGGAGCAGGTGAAGACGATGATGCGTTGGCTTTGGGATTTGTTCTGACGGTGCTTGAGGGCGAGCTGTTGGAGATTGTTGGTTAGTTCGCTGTAGCTCCAAGCTTATAGCGTTAGCAGGGAGAGGGTGTGTAAACGTACGGCAGCGATGTTGATGCCGGTGGAGAAGTGCGAGTCGCCTTTTATCTTTGTCCGGTGCAGACCGTCGAGGATTCTACCCACATCCGTGGTCAGTGTCGTCAGGATCTCCGGCTGCGAGCCGCCCATGGTCATGAGTCCGACTGAGGATTCCGGGTTGGCGTTAGTCTTTGCGGAGAAGATGAGGTTGACGGCGTCGGCCTGAGCTTCCCATCGTGAGGGCCTGACGTTATCAGTTTCTGGTCGGTTTTGAGGATGTGAAATATCCCTACACATAGTCGCCATTTCTGCTGCTCTCACTGTTATCGACCCTGTGAAACTGTTAACCGGAGTGGCCACCGCTGAGCTTCCGAGCTATACGCACACAATCATGGTCGCCTCCAACCCCATCTTGGCGGTGTCTTCCGTTCAACAGGGATTTATAAACGGTTTCTCGAGGGAGTGAATGGTTGGCCAGGCGTTGCAGCGAAGATATGCAATGGAATACGCAGTTGGTGGGAAGGTGGGAGCTCTGATGTGAGGTGAAGCTGCTGGCGGCGTCACTGAGCTAGGACAAGTGATGTTGCCTGCCAAGAAATACAATACGGCCGCTGCTCCCGCGTCTCTATTGTTTACCACCTCGACCAAAGCAACCCTACCGACTCCACTGCTATTGATTCACCAACGCGCTCTTCCTACAACTCTCCTACACAAATCAGTTCCCAAAACGAAGTCGCTTCATACAGTCGCAATGGCACCAGGAAGACCTCGCAAGCGCGTTTCGACTGCATCGGCGGCCTCTACCCGATCAACACGCGCCGCTACCTCGAAGGCCGTCGCGGTTAAGGGCGGGAGCCCAGCCAGGACACCACAGAGGAGCCCGATTAAGAAGAGGAGCACCGTTACGTACGCGCAGAAGCAAGCATTTATCCAGAATCTGCAGTTGGAGAGTATGCAAAACCCTTCCATGAGCGTACGCGTCAAATTCTAACGCACCCTCCAGTCACTGAGCGAGCGCGCAAGCTCCGAGCACAATATGCCCTCCAAGCGCAGGCCCTCCGGACGCGTCTGGAAATGCGCATCAACAGAATCCCTCATTCGCTCCGCAAGGTCAACATCATGGAGCTCATAGAAAAATACTCCGAGCAACAACAGCAGCAGCAGAAGCCGGTCGCACCTCCCAAGCATCTCTCGCCCATGTACCACAAGCACGCTGCCCAAGAGGCAAGCAAAGCAACCTTCCATCCTCGCTCTCCTCTCCCGCCCGTCATGGTACCAGCGCCAAACCCAGCCGCCGCTCGCCTTCGCGGCACGAAACGATCATCCAGCGAACTAGCCCAAGCCTCCGACAAGGAGAACAACGACCTGAACCTCCCCAAGAAGCGCGCCAAAGCCGCCGACGCCAGCATCGCCGCCTCTGCTACCACCACCAACGCCGCCAACACGCGCGCTACGCGTACCGCCTCCCGCAAAGGCCCTGCTACCACCACTTCCGTCCTCTCCCCTCGCTCACACAACTCCCGCACCCTCCCGCGCTCCCCCCTCAAGAACGCCCCCGTCCTCACCTCGCCTCAAAAGCCCTCCGCTATCGCCTCCTTCGCCTCCACCACCACTACCACCACCACCACCAGTCGCGCATCCCCCCGCCCCCTTTCCCCTTCCAAACCCGCCCTCGCTCCCCCCAAACCCACCACCACCGCCGCCTCAGCCAGAGCCCCCACCCGCACCGTCTCCCGCGCCGCAGGCCCTACTCCCGCCCCCGGCGCTGGACGCGGCAAACGCGAAGCTGCCACCGCAACAGTACCGCCCACTGCCGCTCGCGGCGGCGCCGGGCGCGGCTCCCGCAGCCGCGACTCCCTCACCTCGAACGACAGCGCGGGCACGACGATCGTGAAGCGGAAGCCGGCGGCGACGACGACGACTAAGAAGACGACTGCTGCGACGAAGACCACCGCGGCTGCGGCGAAGAGGGCGGAAGCGGCGGCGAAGAGGAAGGAGGATTTGGTGGCGGGGACGGCGGCGAGGAAGGCGGCTGCGAGCGCCTCGGCGACGACGACGACGACGGGGAGTGGGAGGACGTTGAGGAGTCGGAAGTAGGTCTGCGGTGGTTGGTTTGGGGCTTTTCTTTCTCTCTTTCTTTTTCCTTTCCTGGCATGGATTGGGAGTAGGAGGTTGGTTGAATGCGATGGGGATGGGGATGGACTGGTAATAAGGGATTCTTTGGCGTTGGGACGGACGGACGGATAGTCTTGCCTTGTATTGTTTTTCATCTCTGTTCTCATTCGGGTTTCTCTTCTCTTTTCTTTGGTCTCAGACACAATTCCATGGGGCGGGTTCGTTCTGGGATTCGTGTATTTTTCTTCTCTTTCTGGGCGGCAAAGTCGGAAAGTGTTTGTTCCTTTTTCTTTCTTCTTTTCTTTCTCTTCTTCTTCAGACGGTGATCATTGTACAATACATTGGGAAATAAGAGCTTTTCGGTCGGTCTTGTATTACCAAATACAAAAAGAAGAGGTCATGACTAACAATTGCCATGCGAGAGAGAACTTCAAGAAAAAGATGCTTCAAGACGCAAAAGAAAACAAAATCAAAAACATACAGCAGCAGGGATTCGCTAATGGTCACCCACTTAACTACTAATCTGCCGGT
>JADQAV010000010.1:110291-177262 GCA_019775845.1 Myrmaecium sp. VS I D KN 1 | reverse complement strand
TGTTCTCAGCCTCCTGTGGCCGTATGTGCTTGGGAAAGTGTTTTTGCAGTATAAGTAGTGTAGATGAGCGGACGCTCTGTGCTTGATGTCTCATGCTGCGATGAATTTTGATTCCTTTCTGTGGTAGTTAATATATTATATATAGAAGGAGTTGGGATGCACTGGATAGCTTTCGTTTGGGCAAGCTATCTTCCTCTGGTCTTTGTCTTCCACGCTGGGATGATACCATAGTAGGGAGCGGACTGGGCACAAATCCATCTCTACTATATTCTGACCTACTGAGATACCTAGGTAACTACTTACCTACCGAAGTTATATGCTCGAGGTACGTAGGAGTACTCCTCCAACTTCATTACCTGATTCCCGAGGTATGTACATACAGTAAGTACTGTAAGGCTGCATACCAGCAAAATCCTCCATCTACACCACAATCATCATTACAAATCACGCTCACACAGCCTCCTCTCTCCTCCTTCCTCTCCCGGATCGATGACCCCCCCTCTCCATACGAGGAAGCTAAGTAGGGAGCTAAGTAGCTAGAGAATCAAGAATGTCCTTCACAAGTCAAGACGCCGATCCCTTGTTCTCTTTCCCTATTGAGCTCTTTCCCCCGCATCTCCGATTCTGGTTTTTGCGGGGTATTAAGGTTCACGTTAACGTTTAACGTTTGTCGACTATGTATATAAGCACTGGAGATGTTCACGTGCAGCGTTTTTTCTAAGTAGGTAGGATCTACATAAGCTTGATGGCGCTGGAGCTGAGAGATGGGGGGAAGGGAGGTTGTGGGGTGTAATAGGGTACTTCTTGTTTCTTTTTGCTTGTGTGGAAGGGATCGTGGAAGAATGGAAGAATAGAAGGAGGAGGGGCTTTTGGATTGCTTCTTTCTTCTTTCTTCCTTTCTTGGGTTGGGGTATCTCAGTTACCCGGCCGGGACTGCCGTGAAGAAATATGTGCTCATCCATGTCAGGGGTGCGAGGGCATAAGGAGATCTCCCTCTTAGTAGTTCTCTATCTGCTGCTGCTCATCCTATCTTTCACCGCAACTGATCAGCTTCCCCGCCGGTGATTGAGGGTATACAGTCGTAGGTGTTGGGTACGCAGTATGTGATCAATAACAATGCTCGCGATTAACCGAAGATCCGAAAGCCAGCCAGCCAGCCAGCCAGCTCGATCGCACGACAGGAGACGTTCTCTCTTTTTCTACTTTCACACTTCTCCCTCCGCGCAAACATCCTCTTTTATTTCCTGTTGGGAAGCAAAGCAAGCCCCGACTGACTATCTTCCCATCTCTCCTGCTGCTGCTGCTGCTGCTCCTGCTCTCCTTCTCTTACGGCGAACGGTTGTGACAGGCGGGACCAAGTAGTTCGGCGCTGCTGTAGCGCTGAAGTCAGTGCCTGTTCACTACCGTAGGTAGTCCAAAGGTAGGACCACATCATAGCGGAGAGAGGGCGGTTGGGGATCATCGGGTGACCATGGCACGAAACCCTGTTGATGGCCCTTCCTCTAGGTACCTTTTTTTCTGCTACTACTGATGAGAACCCCTAAGCGATATGACTCCCCTCCTGGGTGGGAACTCTTCTCATCAATCTCGTTCCATCTCCGGTATATTTTTTTTTTCTTCCTCTTCATATTTTTTTGTTGAGGATCTAGGTGGAGCATGGCATGTGCACGGTGTTTTTTCTTCTTCGAAGATGGGAAGATGGTGGACTGGTCAGAGATGAGAAAGGGAAAGGCTCTGGCGCATTGAGTGATATGTTTCCGCAAGGGTTTGTTCGACGTCCAACGAAAAAGAAGAAAAGGTACATAGCTCCTGCTCTCGATGACTTGCTTACTCACAGCCTTTTTCTCTGACGTGCTGCGGTAGTGTTACAAGCAGAAGGCAAGGAAGGATGATGGAAACCTGGATATCGAGAAACCCCCTGTGAACTGTGGCAATGGACGATTCTCTTTCCATTCGGCAACAGCAAGACCACCGGCACCCTCGATGGCGTCCGAGAAGCAAGGCAGGGTGGAGAAGGGAAAGGGGGGGATGATGGATGTTGGTGAGCCCAAAGGACGCCATGCTGCTTGGAGGGTTTGGCGTCCGGGTAACGCAGGGGATTCGATTCGTCGGCGGCGACGGGAGGGGCGCTGATTGGCCGCGGAGGGGTTAAGCTTCCCCAGGGCTTGGCTAACCCCGGCCGGGCCCTTTCCTGTCGATGCGTGTGATGCACCGCGCCGCATTCCGCAAGGGCGTCAGAGCAGCCCGGGCTGGAGTAGTGAATCCCTTTGTCTTTTTTTTTCTCACTCTCTCTTTCTCTCTCTGCCACCCCCGCTCCTCGCCTGCGCGCATCTCGTTCGCCAGTTCGGCCGCCCTTGCAATCTTCACCCTGGCCTGGCAGACGGCTCGTCGCTGGACGGCGGTCCTCCCTCTGTGGAACCGCGCTCACGTTGCTCATCTCGATGTGAAACGGGTCGTGCCGCCAACGAGCTCCCGCGTTCCTGGATGCGGCGCGCCCCCGGCACTCCGTTGCGTGAGGAGAGACAGCCGACGAGGTAGCGCAAGGCTCGAAAGGGCCGTGGACCGATTGCGGGATCCACAGTGGAGGACGGCGCACATGCTCGAGCGTTAAGAGAGACTGCTCTCTTCCGGTATGGGTTGCCTCGGATCATGTCCGCACCCAGTCCACCAAAGGACAAGGGGGGAGGGAGGGGAAGGAGAAAGTGATCGTTTCGGTCAAGCTTGCTCTCCCCAGTCACTCTCTTGGCCTTCCCATTGGCCTCGTGCCTCCGGGTACCACGCTTGCCACCACCCGTCCGCCATGCCATGCCATGCTACCTTACCCTATCCTTCACACGATTGACACCGGTCGTGTCGTCCGTTGGGGTCTTGTAGTAGTAGTATAGGGGATCTGATCAGCCATTGACTGGTCCCCCTCCCCTGCTGTCGTCCAGAGGCGAAAAGACGCTGGCAATTCCTCTGCCTCTTACCCAGACCGGATGCGCCTCGCTGGTACAAAGCTGCAACTCTTTTCCTGGACCTCCCCTTCTTTGTCTTCCCTCTCTTCTTCCCACCTGCGTTCGCCTCCCATCTGTCTCCGCCCTTTGCGCAGGTCCTTTCAGACTCCGGAGCTTTTAGGCTGAGGCTTCCCCGTCAATTCCACCCTTTCCTTTCTTTCTCCTTTCATCTCTCTGTTTTCTCCGTCTTCCCATCCCGACCCTAATCACCGAGATCACGCACAATGGACAAAGAAGATACCCTTGAGCGCGAGCGCACCGTCGGGGAGGACTCGAACAGCTATGCTGCCGACGGAGAGACCGGCGTTGCGCCGCGCAGGACGTTTGGACAGAAGTTGAAGGCTCATTTCCGGAGGTGGTGGTGGTTGTGGTTGATTGTGTTCTGCGCCGTTGTCTTGATCATCGTCCTACCACTGTAAGTGCCGTGCTTGATGCCCGCCACAGCCGCCCCATTTCAGCCACAGCAGCCCGAGCGGGCATGCGATTGATGTACGACATCGGCGTTGCTCGGGGCATTGCTGTCGCAATTGTCGTAGCAGGAAGCATCCATGGAGCCGGAAGGCTGACGGCGCACCAGGATCTACGTTGGCGTGCCCAACATCGGTCAAGGCGACATCAATGACTCGAGTCTGGAGATGGTCTCGCAGAATGTCTCGGACCCCAAGGCGGACTCGGTGCACATGAGCATCGTGACGGAGGCGCACAGCGACAGCATGTACCACCCCAAGCTGGACTCCTTCAACGCCTCGCTCTTCCTCGAGGACACGGAGCCGAACATCGTGCCGTTCGGCTACATCACCATCCCGGCCGTCCAGGTGAAGAAGGACACCCAGATCGTCGTCGACCAGGACATGCCCATCGCGAACATGGAGCAGTTCATGACGTACACGGCCGTCGTCATGGGCAGCGAGACCTTCCGCGTGGCCATCCGCGGCAAGACCAAGTTCAAGCAGAGCGGCCTTCCCAAGTTCTCCGTTAACTACAACAAGGTCATCACCATGAAGGGTACGTCAGGATTACAGCAGCTCCCCTCGGGCTTGTCCCACGTCAAACATAAGCAAACTAACACTCCCCCTCACAGGCCTCAACAAGCTCGCCGGCTTCACCATCAACGCCGACTCGCTCTCCCTGCAGACCGCCGACAGCAGCGACGGCACCAACCTCGTCGGGACGGTCACGATCCCCAACCCGTCCGTGATGACGCTCGCGCTCGGCACCGTCGTCATGAACCTCTCCGTCAACGGGACCGCGATCGGGTACGCCACCCTGGCCAATTTGACCCTGGCGCCCGGCACCAACACGGTCGACATGCGCACCGTCGCCGACGAGGCCGCCATCCTCGGCCTCCTGGGCACGTACACGGATTACGTGCTCCCGCTTACCATCGTGGGGAACTCGTCGACGAATGCGGCGGGGGAGCGGTTGCGGTATTATGAGGCGGCGATTAAGGCCAATGTTATGCAGGTTGATCTGAATGTGACCCATGCTATGAGTGGGTTGTTGGGGAAGAGGAGCGTGGCTTTGGTGTGAGGGGAGTGACGGGTTGGAGCTATAGTGCTCTCTGGGAAGTGTACGAGGTGGCACGGTGTCATTATGGGAACGACAATGTTTTGGGTATGGATGTTACGATATTTTGTAATTGGACCACGGTGTGTTTTTGGATCGCGCTGGGAATGACATGTAGGAAGCCATTTATGTGTATGTGTTTGGGGCGGAGAGTGGGATCTTTTTTCGTTCGATATATATCCTCTTTCTTTCTTTCTTGTTCTTTTCCATCTATTTCTATGTTCACTTGGATGGGTTGAGAGTAGAAAGCCTTATATAATTTGTATATACAGTATATACCCTCATCCTTCCTTCCCTCCTTCCTCCTCATGACAGCCTTTTCTCATCCGGTTTGTCTTTCGTTTTTTGGCTCGTCGTATAGATGCCAGTGTATATACGAATGGATGGAATCCCCCATCCATCAAGTTGGAGTCGTGAAAAAACCCCGCAAACCCACCCGCGATCGGCGGAAGCGGGGAGTGAGGTGGGGAGCGGGGGCGGGGAAGACAGTTCCATCCATTCCTCCCACCACACACCACCACCCGACTCCTTCATTATTCCATGTCCCCCACACACATTCACGCTAGGTATGCCACGCTACGCCATATGATTAGTATGCCATACCATGCCGATGTGCCACCCCGCTTCTTCACCCTAAACCTTAGGACCTTACTCGACTTACCTTACCCCGCGCCTTCACTGACTTCTGTTCTGTTCTTCCTCGGCTTCTTCAGCCTGGCTGGCTCTTTTTCACGAGCTAAGTACCTTGGCTAGGGGGACAGTGAGAGGGTTGACGGGCTGTGAGTAGCACGAGTGCGGTCGCTGTCGCTGTCGCTGCAGCTGTCATCTCGTCCTGGGATTCATACCTGTCGTTCGTGCCCCTCTACTCTCAGCGTTTCATCATTCTCGTCAAGGAGGGATACAGATTTTTTTTGATCGCGAGTGCTGCGCTTTCAAGCTTCACTGCACGACCCTGAGAGTTTCTCTCTTGCTTGAGACCTTCATTCGGTAATCCGTCATGGCGGCGCCGCCGGAGCTCACGATTGGGAAGCTGGAGGGAAGGTTTGGATTGGTATAACTCTCTCTCTCTTTACTTTGTTTCTTTCCCTTTACACTTGACGATATGTTCGGTTTGATCCCCATCCATGGCGGAGAATGGGGGTTGTAGGCTCAGGCAGCCCTGCCACTACTACCATCTCCATCAAGCAGCTTATCTTCCTTCTCTACTTCCACGAACTCTCTCCCAACAAAGCCCCAACTAACCAGCACTCCAACAGAACAAAACGCTCTCCCACCCGCTCGACCCCATCCTCGCCCTCCAAGGCATCCCCTGGCTCACCCGCAAAGCCCTCTCCCTCGCCTCCCTCACCCTCAACATCCACACTGCCATCGAGCCCTCCTCCTCATCCTCCTCTCCAGCCTCACCCAACGCCGCAGCGGACCCCAGCCAGTCCGACCAGCAACCATCTGCGCCCGACCCCGGCCCGGGGCCCCTCACCATCACCGTCCAGCAAACCCTCACCGGCGGCATCCCCGGCACGACCGAGCGCCGCACGCTCGACTGGCGCTGGCGCGACCACCGCGACCACGTCTTCGGGCCCGTCCGGGGCCGGAGCCGGCTCCTGCCCTCGCCTGCCGCGCTGGCGGCGCTCGGCCTCGTTGAGGATCCGGAGGATGCGGCGTTTTTGGCTGCGGGCTGGGAGGAGGGCCACGGGGAGGTGCTTTTTACGGTGGTGGAGAGTGAGGAGGGTGGGTGGATGGCGATGCAGGTGTGGGGGTTTGAAGGGGTGGAGGTGGAGGGGGAAGGTCGGAGGGAGAGAAGGTATGTGAGGCATGTTGTTGTGCGGCGGATGGATGGGAGTGGACGGGTGGAGAGGGCGAGGCTGGTGTATGACTATCTGGGGAGGGAGTGAGATGGGAGATGATGAGAGAAAGAGAGGTATAGATGTGTATGTAGGATTCATGTCTCTTTTTCATTTAGATGTGAATATGAACGATAGTTAGCTTTTTCTTCCGCCACCATCGCCATCAGGTCAGCATCTCCTTAACCGTATCCTCAAACGGCTTGGGCGCACGACCAAAGCGATCCAGCAATCCAGTCATCACAGCGGGGTCGCCGCCCTCCGCCTCGCCCGCCTCCAACGCCGCATACGTCCGACTCCACCAGCGCACATGCCGCTCATCCATCCCGCGCTCCTCCACATAAAACCTGACATGCTCCTCCCGACTCACCACCTCCACCCTCACCTCCTCGCCCAACACCCCGCCCACCACGCGCGCCACATCCGCCAACCGCCGCACCGTCGGCCCCACCAACGGCACCACCCGCCCCGCCCACTCCTCCCGCCGCTCCGCCGTCAGCAGCGCCGCCGTCGCCACCCCCAAATCCGCAATCGCCACCCAGCGCACGCCGCCGTCGCCCGCCACCCGCACGACCCGGCGCTCCTCACCCTTCGGCCCCCCACCGCCACCGGCCCGCGGGCCCTGGCCCCAGTGCCCGAGATACAGCGGCCAGCTCTCGCTGTACAGTCCCTCCCGCACCGCCGTCCAGGCCAGATCGGTCGCGTGCGCGCGCAGCCACGCTTCGGTGCGCAGGTGCGCGGCCATGACCGCCGCTTTGCTCTGCTCTTCCTCCGCATCTCCCTCCTCGCCATCCTTCTTCGTCGTCGTCCCGAAAAATCCAAGCGACGTGTACCACACGTGCTTCACGCCGGCCTGGCGCGCGGCCTCGAGGGCGCGGATGTGCGCCGCTTCGCGCCCGCGGCCGGGCGGGGCAAGCGCGTCGGCGTCTTCGTTGGGCGCGGCGTAGTCGAGGCTGATTTCGGGCGTGGAGACGAGGAGCAGTCGGTCGACGTCGGTGAGGGCGCTGGCGGAGGGGGCGTGGTAGTTGAAGGGTCGGATGCGGATCCCGCGGGCGGCGAGGGGGGCGAGGGTTGGGTGCGTGGGTGGGGAGCTGGTGAGGATGATGAGGTGGGTGGTGGGATGCAGGGTGTATGTGAGGAGGGCGTGCAGGACGGCGCCGCCGAGTTTGCCGGTTGTGCCGGTGAGGGCGATTGTTTCGGGGGTGGTGGAGGATGGCATTGGGGGGGCTTTTTTCTGTTGGTTTTGTGAGGAGGTTTTATGGGGGGCCTTCTTTTGGTTGTTGGGTGGAGAGGGAAGATATGATGCTTCCGGAAGGGTTTTTTCCTAGGGAGTTCTGGGAGAGGTTTGGAATATATAAAGGAGAGAGGATAGGAGAGAGAGGTTAGGAGGCGAGGGGTAGCTCTATAATAGCTGTTGCTATGATGCCCACCCGATACGCCACAATGTGGGGCAGATCCCCACTGCCGAAGGTGATGGACGGAAAGCTGTCGGGAGGGATGGAATCACATTCTGTACATTGAAGGAGATCTCCGCGGTACTCCAAGACTTGGTGAGTGAGCTGAGGACTCATTCTGAATTGATCAACTAAGATGTTTCTTAATTACATCAATTTGAGCCCATTCACTTGAGTTGATTTAAGATAACATGTATTTTATGGGAAAAGCGAGCTCCGCGGAGTTGCATCGTCGGATGATGGAGATATTAGGCGTGATATGTATCTCCATGTACAATCCCATACTGCAGGACTTCAATAAACTCCTATAAAAGGCCAAAAAGAATACAGGCTATGCGTAAACCTCTTCCTTTGCCGAAACTCGTACAGCCTCGATGCGGCTGCTGATTACCATATCGGGCGATTTCCATACGCAACCAATCTGTAAAGTAGGGCTGCTTAGTCATCATGCCCTTTTCAAGGGACGTCTACCGACCTCCAACTGACAGCTACAGTCAACTCTCCATCATGAATGTACATTGCCGCCAAATCAATCTACACCGAAACCAACTTTGCTGGATATCTGTCAGCTTGCCGTATACATAAAGCCTGGAGAAGGCTACTGCAAATACTGCCCGGTTGCTATTAAGGGGCACGCATCGCATGCTTCTCATGAAGCGACATTGACAACAAAAGACTTCGAGAGCAAGAATGTCAGAATCAACGCCTGCCAAACCATCAGAAGCTGCAGAAGAGCCGAATGGCAGCAATGGGGACACGATTCACCTCTACGCCGAGCTCCTCTTGCACATCCGCAGCATCTCCCTCACCGCCGTCCTGCAAACCCACAGCAACCACACCACCAAGGCCATCCTCTCCGCGGACCGCACCTCCCTGACCCTTTCCCACGAAGGGCGCTCCGCCACCATCCGCCTACCCACCGCCCTCGCCGGCGGCGGGGACGTCGCGCTCACCCTCCCACCCACCTCGAGCAAAGAGCTCACGCTCCGCCTGCGGCTAGAGGAGAAAGCACCCGGCTCGCTCCTCCCGCCTCGCGAGGAGCTCGAGGGGAACTGGGTGCCCTGGAGCGCGAGCGCGCTGGGGCCGGCGACGGAGGTGAGCTGCGCGAGCTGCGGGGCAGTGTGGGTGCCGCGTGGAGCGGTGCCGGTGTGGAAGGACCTCCCGAATGAGAACTGGGCGGAGATGATGGAGTTTTGGCACTGCCATAAGCCTGATCATCATCATCCTCATCAGCACCAGCAGGCGGATGTGGGGAGCACCAAGGGTTATGCGGCGGGGAGCAAGGTGCGGGCGCGGAAGGGGGAGGGGTTTGTGGATTTGGCGTGGTTCTTGGTGGATGAGAGCGATTGCGTGGGATTAAAGGTGGGTTCTTTTCTTTTTCTCTCTGTTGTTTTCTTCGCCTTCATTCTCGCCTCTTTGGGCCCCCTTGCCCATTTTTGTCCAAGTCCCGCCCTCTCCCGGCAGACAAGAAGCAGACCTAGCCTTCCGCCACCCTGGCTCGTTTGTCTGTGATACTACCTGCCGGAAACCAAGTCATTCTCCGGCCCTTCGTGCCGCGTCCCCGTCGCAGTGTAGCACGGGGTCTTGTGAACCCTCAACCCTCCGTTTGCTTTGCAGCGGTTGGTTGTTCATGTGGTTCTCTTGCCCCTCGTCCGCTGCGGCAGGGAAGTGGCCGGCTGGAGTTGGCGCGGCACCTGGACTCGTTCTTCCTTCTCCCCCTTCCCCTATGAGGGAAGGTCTGGATGTGGTAAATGGAGGAGCGCGGTCTTCAGGTCGCCACGCTACATTTCTGTTTTCTTCCCCTCCTAACTGATTCAAAATGTGTTATTTTTGCCGTTGTGACATACTCTCATCAATACCATCTGCACATTCTTTCGCAAAACTGGCGCTTTGCTTTCTACGCTCTTCCAGTCTTTCCAGTGAAGAATCCATACTCATCTCATCCTTTCCACTCCACGCCGGACACACACAGACTAGAACCGTCCCTCTTAGCGACGAAACCAACAAGACGAAGAAGCCGGAAATCGACCTCCTCTGCAACCGCTGCGACGCCCCCGCCGGCGTCCTCGACCCGCTCGCCGAGGGATACCGGCTCTTCAAGTGGGCGTGCGGGCTACGCACATCGACCGACTCCCCACCGGAAACGCACGACATGCAAAAGTGGATCGCGGCGCAGCTTCTCGCGGCGGTGGAGAACGACGGGGTCCGGCGGTTTATTGTGCGGGATCGGGATCGGGATCGCGAAGCCCCCGCACAAGGCGCGGCAGAGACCGAAGGAAAGAAGGAAGAGAAAGAAGAAGCAGACGAAGAAGCAATCCACCTCTGGCTCTTCACCCCGGACCTCCGTATCTCCAGCGCGCGCTCCGCTCCTCCATCATCGGCCCCCACCTCCCATCACCCCCAGCACCCCCACAACCCCACCCGCGCCGCCAAAATCTTCTGGCGCCCGCTCCGGGACCGAAACGAGGCGGACGCGCATAGCGCCACCGTCGAGGAGCTGCGCTTCCCGTCGCGCTTGTATGAGGCGCTGCGCCGGGTGCTCCGAGGTAGCGCGCAGGAGCGGCTCCCTCCGTCGGCGAGCAGGTTTCGGGAGTGGAGGGTGGGGGTGGTGGAGAGGTTTGAGGGGAGGGTTGAGGGGGGTTTTGGTGGTGGGGATTGTGGGGGAAGGGGTGGGGAGGAGAAGGGGGGTGAGGTCAGGGTGAATGGAGCGTTGGCTGGTGCGCTGATGGAGTGAGCGAATACTCGTGCTTGGTGCGGTGTCAGACTCTTCCATCCTGGTTGCAGGCGCGGTTACGACGCGGTTCCTGGGACGACAGTCGAATGTTTCAGACGGCGACAGCAGTGAGAGAGAGTACTCCATGACGAGACAAGGAAAGGGAAGAGAGGGGATGGGATGGATCAACATTGCGCCAGAGAAAAAGTTTCTCAGACGGAGTGTACCGATCCTGTCCTGCCACATGTCGGAGTGGCGGGCGAGGAGATCCGAAAGGCAGATTAAAAGGAAAGAAGGACGATGGAAGTAGAAGCATATCATCATAAAGCAAGCTCTCTAAAGCTTTGAATCCAGCCAACCCACTCAACACTACCATCAACCACCAACCATCGTCCCAGTCGAAAAGAGAAAAGAAGAAAAGGAGAAAAGAAGAGACAGAGAAAAAACAAGATCCGCAATCTCCGCCGTTATTGTTCACCCGGAGGAACACCATGATATATATATGAAGAGAAAAGAGGACGCCAGCAAAATATATGCACACTGAAAAGGAAAACAAAAAAAGAAGGAAATCGCTCACAGCAAGTCGTTCCTCCGACAAGGGCAAGTCATCCCTCCGAGGAGATAAAGGAAGAAAAAAAAAAAAGAAGAGGAAAATGGACGGTCTCCCACCTCTTCCTCCCCCCACTTTCCCACCCACCACCAACCATGAAATCGAAAAAGCAAGACCGTTTGACGCCGCTAGAATGCGAAAAAGGCGGAAAATGATTCTCCCATCATTCACTCACTTTTCCACAAAATGCAAACCACATCCACCACCCCTCCCCCCTCACCAAAACCCCCTCACCCTCACCGTCCCCCCTTAGGGACCTGCTTCCGCTGCTGCAACCGCCTGAGGCGGGCAAGGATGAGCACGTACTTATTCTCCTTGGGGTCATACGCGGCCGTAACGTCGACGGTGCACGTCCCCTTCGTCCCCTTGACCTCCACGAGGCCGGAGACGATGACGCTGCCGCGCGGCGGGGGCTGCGCGCGCAGTTGGCGGTTCCAGTCCTGGCTGAGCGTGCTGCGGAAGATGGCGATCGCGATCGATTCCGGCGCGATCGGCGCGATGTCCGGGAGCGGCAGGACGCCCGTTTCCTTTGGCCCGGCGGGGCTGCCGCTGCTGCCGCCGCTGCTGCTGGGCGGTACGGGCGGCGGCGCTGGCGGGCTGATGCGCTGCGAGGGGCTGGCGGCGTCGTTTTGCGATCCGCCCGGTCGGAGGCCGACGAGGCTCATGCGCTGCATGATTTCGATGTGCCGTTGGAGCTTCTTGGACTCTTCTTCTAGAGACGGGGCGTATCCGAAGTACGCTTTGACCTTGTGCCATTCGAGGTGGAAGAGGTATCGGGCGCTTGCGTAGAGGGAGTTGAACACCGCGGTGGGCATGAGCGCGCGCTCTAACCGGGCTTGGTTCTGCGGATCGACGGTTCGCCTCGTCAGGACCAAGCCTTCGTCTCTAAGTTCCAGACTGCGCCCGTTAGTGTCTTGATTTTGACAGATATCCGGTATCGTGACATACCCTAAACGGTCGTATTCTACTGGCGGGCCATCTGGGAAAGTGATGTCGAGCCAGTAAGCCCCCGCCTTGGGATCCAGCTTCCCGAGGTGACGGCTGAGTTTGGGTTCTCTTCCGACGGCGGTGCGAATGGCGGATACCAGCATCACTATTGCGCGAGTTAGCTGGAGTGTTAGGTGTGTAGGCCGACTGTCTCACCTCTCATTTTCGAATGCCGCTCGCGATCGGGCGCAAGCTTCAGAAACTCTTGCCATTCCGGATCCGAGCCTCTGTAGAATCGTCGGGGTTTCGGTTTTGCGAACCACAAAGGTATGAACAACGGCTCGGTGTCCTCATCCTCGTCTTCGTATTCCTCCTCGTCGTATTCCTCTTCGTCCTCCTCACCCAACTCCGCAAATCCGATGACGTAGTCGAACCAAAACACCGCTGCGGCCGAATAGAGAGTGGCAGTTGCCACGCGCCTTAACTTTGTCAGCTTAGGCCGTGAACTCGTCTCCGAGGGAATCCTACCTCCATGTGAAGATGGGCTGTTGGAACCGTACACGCTGCACCGTTATATTGCTTTCATGGCGCAGGAAAGGCCGGAGGAGGGGGCGATATGTTCGAAACGGTATCGTAGGTCGCACCTGAGCGACCGTTCTCAGCGCAAACGGCCTGAACATGTGCGGAGTGGGGTGGCGGCGATGTCGGGAGTGAGCAGGCCACAAGAGGTGGCGAGTGGGCCGGGGAGGCTGCTGGCCTGGAGAGAGCGTGGGCAAAGGAAAGAAACGATATTAAGAACTGGGGGTATCAAATAGAGTCGAATCGACCGTCGGCATGGAACAGCGATCGAGGAAGTTGAAGCAAATGACGGAGGGGCGTGCGGTGTAGGCAGCGATCCGGGATAATCTCGACGAGTAACACAGAACTTGCTTGGCGGCCTGTGACTTTCCCGTCCGCGCCGCGCAGCCGCCCTGCTCAGGGTCCGATCGGCCAAAAGAAACGCCGATGGAGCTTCGCGGTCCTGGGGCATCCATCGGGATCCTCCAGCCAGCCCGTCACTGACGTCCGTTATCGTGCCAGCTTGACAGTCCGTCTCGTCGCCAACCCCTCTGATCCACCTCCACCATGAAGCCATCCACGAGCTTCATTCTTCCCCTCCTAGGCTGCTCCTCGGCAGTGGCTTCCGCTGCTGAGGCGGCTGCACGAGTGTTCACATGGGATGCTGGATCGTCGAAGGTTGCGAGAGAGCTCCAGACCGTGGAGCCGGAGACGGCCAAGTTCATATTTGCGCAGAGACTCGGCCTATCAGACTACTTCTCTCTGGGGGATGTCAAGGCGCAGGAAGTTCGACACATCAATGCCTTCGGTGGACGGCAGCACGGCCTGTTCGAGAGTGAGGATGCGCGTAATGAGGCCCACGTCATGGTCATCGTGGAGGGCGCAGAGAACACAGAAGGTACGGAGGTTTCCCCTGCTGGTAATAATTGATATACTAATGACTATCGATAGATGTCCTTGGATCCTCGTCGCCAGACAATGCCTTCTCCCTCAGCAGCCGCCCCTCCAGCCCATCGAACGTAGAACTGATAGAACAACTTGCTACCTTTGCCGGCCACACTGGCGACCATGCCAACCACCTAACAAGCGAGTCCATGCAGTCCATATCGGAAGTACTTGGGTCATCGGCAGTTGCTTCAGGGCATGTCACTAGCGGTCGCAACGCCTTCCTACACACTACGCTTTTGGCCGTGAGTATATACCCCTCTGTTCCAAGGCGTACGATACTGACAAGCTCAAGGATTTGGCTAAGCAGCATGGTATCAAAAGCCCCTCCTTCAAGCAAGCTGTCCAGGATGTAGCAGAGTGTATCGCCAAACTCGAGGAACTTGCCCGCAATGACGGCTTCTCCCTCACCGTTGCCGTTATGTCTGGGTCCGAGAAAGGAAAGCGCAATGCCTACGGAAACCTGGACAAGCCCACCGTCCACAAACGCCGCATCACCGAAGCGGTCCTGTCCACCGCTTCCGTCTCTGAGCCCACCGTGAACGACTCCACCTCCCCCTACGAAGCCAGCACGCTCGCCAGCAACGGCACCTTTCTCAAGGGCATCATCCCCAGCTGCTTCTCCTCCCAGTCGCACTGCGAGTCCGGCACGAACGGCTGCTCCGGCCACGGCAGCTGCGTTCTGAAGTTCAAGAAGACGAACACGGACAGCGAGGACTGCTGGAGCTGCGCGTGCACGCCCGAGGTCACCAAAACCTCCCACGGCAAGAAGACGGTCAACTATGGCGGACCGGCCTGCCAGAAGAAGGACGTGCACGTGCCGTTCTGGCTGTTTGCTGGGTTCGCGGTCGTGCTGGCCGGCCTCATCAGCGGTGCGATTGGGATGCTGTACAGCATGGGGAATGAGGAGCTGCCGTCTGTCATCGGCGCAGGTGTCTCGGGACCGAAGGCGCGGTAGAAAAAGTTGAGAATTCACCCCGGGGTGAAGGGGGTTCAACTAGTTCTTTTTCGCTTGGGTTGCATGTATGTAGCACTACGACATCTTGTGGGGTTTCTTTCCATGGCGTATATGGTGTGAGATAACTTATGGTTCTTTTTTATGTATGGAAACAATCAAACCGATGAACGCTGCGGAATACAGTGACATGATCACCAACCAGGAAGCTGGTGTCGCAAAGGGGGTGTCCGGTAGTAAGTAGTGGGAACAAACAGGGTCAGACAAGGGCAGAAAAAAACAAAAAGGCAGCGTCATCTGCCGGGACGACGCCCTGGATCATCTCTTTTCTTCGCCCGCCAGGGAAGAACGCCTCGAACACCGTGGAAAAATGCAAGCAAAAAGTAGACCGCTGAACCATATCTCGCTTCCCACCAGCCCCTTCTTAACTGCAAGGCCGACTTCGAACGGTCCTCACGACACGCTCTCAGTTCTTCCCTTTCTTCTTATTCTTCTTCGCGCTCCCCTGCTGATTCGCCGGGCCACCACTCTCGACCAGAACGGCCTCATCGTCGCTGCGAGTCGCAGGTGCGGTTGCGGGCGCAGTAGCCGGAGCAGCAGTAGTAGTGGTAGGGGTGGTAGGGGTGGCACCAGCCGCGGCCGCGGTCGCGGTCGCGGACTTCTCCTCGTCGAGCTCCCTCATGAACTCGGACTGGATGCTGGCCTTGCGGGTCTCCCACCAGGCCTTCTCGGCGGGGACGGTGCCCTGGAGCTCGGCGACGCGCTTGCGGAGGGTGGCGTTGTTGAGCATCTCGGAGGCGGATTGGAAGATGGTTTGGCCCCAGCCGGGGACGAAGGCGTTGGCCTGGGGTGGGAGTTAGCTGTGGTTCTTCACTCGTTTGTGGTGCTCTTGTGAGCTGCTTGCTTACCTCTTGCACCACGTCTCGGAGCTCGTTCTCGATCTCCTGCTCCGCGCGCTGGAACCGCTGCCACAGCTCGTCGCCGACGCTGCCCCGCTGGAGCAGGGCGACGAGCGCCTGCTTCGCGTTCCGGATCTGGACGATGCGCTGGATGTCCTCGGTGGCGCGGCGGAGGAGGGCGGCCTTGAGCACGCTGTCCGGCACCTTCGGCTGGCCCTCCTCCGGCTCGAGGTGCAGGAGGGAGAGGTAGATGTTGCGTTGCAGGTGCGGCGGGAACCACGGCTCGAGCGAGGCGGCCTTGGCCGCTTTGCGTTTCCGGTACAGCGAGCTGAAGGTCGCGAGCGAGCCGACGAGGATGCCGAGGTAGGCGAAGGGGACGAGGAGACCGATCCAGTTGACCATCTTTGTTATCTGGAGCGCCGGGGAGGTGTGCTAGCTGCTGCTGCTGATGATGGGGGGGAACCGTGTGGTTCTTCCGTTCGTCGGCGGAGGCACCGAAACAGAACGGCGGTCGAGGTCGGTATGCAAACGGAGCAGCTGTCGCGCCTATAAAGTGAGCGTGATACCGGTATTTAGGTGGTTGCTTTCAAGAACAATTGTAGCAGGTAAGGTAGAGACCACCTTTCCTCGCTGTACACGGCGAGCGCGGAGAAAGGTAAAGCTCCGGCTTGGCGAACGCGGCGGCCATTGAAAACCGAAGTGACGCCATGCTGGCCGCTCCCGTCGTTGTTGCTCGCGTTCGGTAAGCTTCCACCTCACTGCTCAACCTTCAACGAGGTACCATATTCACCTTACCGACTTTTCCAGTCACAACTTCGCGGGTCGATTTCGCTGTTTGTAATCGTCCCATCTTCTCGTGCGATCCTCCGACTTGCCTCTGGGAGATCCTTTTCATATCGCCCCTTCGAAGCTATGATCTTGAGATTTCGAAGTCGCAATGGGCAGTTCCGCCTAAACGTCGAACCAACCGATCTGTTCCCCTCCATCGTTCCACAAATATTAGAGAAGCTCCCCCCAAACGTCGATGCCGAGTCGTTATCCGTCAGCAACAGGCCGCATGGCGGTGATGCCAGGAAGTTCAGCCAGCTGGGCAGTGTTTCCTTCCAGAGGGTCGGTCTCAAGTATGTTGGAGCGCCATGACTGTCCCGTAGCAAAGCTCCTGCTAATGGATCCCTTCTAGGCACGGCGATGAGCTCTTCCTCGAATATACTGAAAAGGGATCAGAACCTCAACCGAACGGGCAGGCTCCCTTGGCATCTTCGACCACTCGCCTCAGCGGCAAACCTGTAGACCCATCCGAAACGATATCGACCGTCAAAATACCGTTGACATCCGCTGGCGGTCACATCAGGAACCCCTGGGAAGTAGTCAAGCAGCTGCCGGTGGATGACAGGCTAGACACCCAGGATGGAAAGATTACCCGGCCGCGGGATCAGAGGATGTGTCGCCACGGTCCGAAAGGCATGTGTGACTACTGCATGCCCCTGGAGCCTTACGATGCTGGATACCTTGCGGAGAAGAAGATCAAACACCTTTCCTTCCATGCGTACCTAAGGAAATTGAACGCCGGGAAGAACAAACCGGAAACCGGCAGCTCATACCTGCCCCCACTTACGGAACCATACTACGGTGTCTTGCCGAACTGCCCGTCCGGGCACAGACCGTGGCCGGAAGGCATTTGTTCGAAGTGCCAACCGAGCGCCGTCTCACTCCAACCGCAAGAGTTCCGCATGGTCGACCATGTGGAGTTTGCGTCGCCGTCCCTCATCAACTCTTTATTGGACTACTGGAGAAAATCCGGGTACCAAAGGTTAGGGTTTCTCTACGGGAGGTATGAGGAGTACAGTGAAGTGCCACTGGGAACTAAGGCAGTAGTGGAAGCCATCTATGAACCGCCACAGATCGACGAGGTCGATGGGATTTCACTGAACGACTGGGAAAATGAGAAGGAGATTGACGAGCTGGCTAGACAGTGTGGTCTGCAAAGGGTTGGTGTGATATACACAGACCTTCTGGACGCGGGGGCCGGCGATGGCTCCGTGATCTGCAAACGACATAAGGACTCGTATTGGCTATCCTCTCTCGAGGTCATCTTTGCCGCAAGGTTACAAGCAAAATACCCACGCCCGTGCAAGTGGAGCGACACTGGAAAGTTCGGCTCAAACTTTGTCACCTGTGTGATCAGCGGGAACGAGGACGGCGAGATCAGCATCTCGTCTTATCAAGCATCCAACACGGCTGTAGAGATGGTCAAGGCCGACATCATCGAGCCGTCGGCTGACCCAACGGTGATGCTTGTCCAAAACGAAGATGAGGACAGCGAGCTGGGCCGCCAGCGCTATATCCCCGAGGTGTTCTACCGCCGGGTGAACGAGCACGGCGCGAACGTGCAGGAGAACGCCAAACCGGCCTTCCCCGTGGAATATCTTTTCGTCACCCTGACCCACGGGTTCCCCAAGGAGGAGAACCCCCAGTTTACCCAGATGCAGTTCCCGATCGAGAACCGACAGGAGATCGGCGAGACGCAGGAACTCCGATCGTTAGCGAAGCAGCTCAACGCGAGCTCCAACGGCCTCGCCCTCAACTCGCCCCGCGACATCCACGCCGTTTCGGATTGGCACCTCCTCTGCTTCATCCATGGTCTCAGCATCCTCGACAAGGTATGTGACATTTCTCGGCACTTCTACCAACAACCTGATTCAGATTCCGCTGACCGAGACTCATGTCTTCTAGAACGAAGAAGCGCTGCTGTGCCGCGTCGCCAGCACGCACGACCCGTCCGACGGCCTCCAACTCCAACACAGCGCCGGCTGGGCGACGTTGTTGACCATCCTGCATGAAAGTGGTGAGCGACCCCCCAAGCGTCCGCGTTCTGGCTCCGAGACGTACCCCTCGTTGCCGTCGTCGTCGTCGACGTCGTCGAAACCTCCTTCTTCTTCGGACAACGAACGGCTTGCTAAGCGCTTTAAGGGAGTTAGCCTGAGGTAGCCCCGTTGCGTCTTCCTTCCCTCCTCCTCCTCCTGTGCCCTCCTCCTCCCGTCCGCGTCTTTTGCTCCCTCTCCTTTTCTCCGCTTCTTTGGCTCTTTTTGGGATGGATTCACTCCCCTCGCTCGTGTCGAACGTCGTGCCTCTTTTCGTCCTTACCTTCCATCGGTTCTCTACCGGCGAGTGTCAAGCCCCTCGATTCCCTTTTCCCTCTTCGGAGCGCGGCAGCGAACGTGGACGAGCCAAGAAACGCCGGACGTCCAGGATATTCGATATCGAGGAAACGGCGAAACGACCAAACGAGGGGAATGGCGGGAAAGAGGGGTTCGGATGCTTGGGCGTTTCATAGGAGGTGTTGTTGCAGGTGGATAACATGAGAAAAAAAGGGGTGTCGTTCCACGCCCAACACAGACAAACAGCAAAGAAGACGCAGGCAGAAATGAACATTTAAGCTCGCANNCCCCCCCCCCCCCCCCCCCCCCTTTTTTGCCAGAGATGAACACAGATAGATCCATGACACATTGCTTTTTCTTCCTTGTCCTTTTTCTTCTGTAGGGAAAAACAAAAGGAAGATTTTCGTAACGCTGTGCCGTGATGTTAAATAATGATGAAGATGCGAAAAATGCAGAATCCCCGCCGAAATAACCCTTTTACGCCCATCGCCATATAAAAAAAAAGAAGAACAACAACCTATACCATAACCCACCCCCCCTTTTCACCCCCATCTCTCAGCCCCCCCGAACCGCCCCAGCAATCCGCAGTGCGAGATCGAGCAAAACGAGATGCTCATCCGCGCCATCAAGGAGGCGCTTATCGGCCTCGGAGAAGGCGGCGGCGAGACGGACCTTGGCGAGGTCGTCGGGGACGCGCGCATCGTCGTCCAGGAGGAGGGCGTGGAAGAGCTGGGTGAGGAGCTGGGAAGCCGACCAGCCGTCGAGGACGAGCTCGTTGACGACGGCGGCGATGGTGGCGTATGGAGGGGGGGGTGGTTGGTTGGTGCTGGTTTGGGGGGGATGGATGGCGGCGAGGAGACGGCTGATGATGGGGTCTGGGACGACGCCGGCGATTTCGTAGATGGTGTGGGTGGTGATGGGTTCGCTTTCGCTTTCGGGGTCGTCGACGTCCATGGCGTCGTTGTCGTCGGTGGTGGGGGGTTCTTTCTTCGTCGGCTTCTTCGGCGCGGTGACGAGGCGGGCGGCGGACTGGAGGAAGGTGATGGCCTTGCGGAGGTCGCCGTCGGCGCAGCGGACGAGGGCGGCGCTGACGCCCGGGTCGAGACGGACGCGCTCGGCGCGGGCGATGGCCTCGACGCGCTCGATCGCGTTCCCCTCGGCCAGGGCCTTGAAGCGGAACTTGCTGCACCGGCTGGCGAGCGGGTCGATGATGCGGGTGACGTAGTTGCAGACGAGGCAGAAGCGGGTGAGGCGGGAGTAGGTCTCCATGGTGCGGCGGAGGGCGGACTGGGCGTCCTGGGTCATGCTGTCGGCCTCGTCGAGGACGACGATCTTGAAGGGCGGGCAGGGGTATTTCTTTCGGTATTCGACGCCGTAGGGGCCCGCGGGCGGGTTGGAGAGCTGCTGCCGCGCGAAGTCCTTGACTTTCTCCCGCACGATCGCGATCCCCCGCTCGTCCGACGCGTTCAGCTCGAGCACGCGCGACTTGAGCAGGTCCGGCCCGAAGAGCTGCTTGGCGAGCGCGAGGATGGTCGAGGTCTTGCCGGTGCCGGGGGGACCGTAGAAGAGCATGTGCGGCAGGTTGGAGGATTGGAGGACCCGTTGGAGGACGTGGATCGTGTGGTCTTGGGCGGTGACGTCGGTGAGGGATTTCGGGCGGCTGAAATTGGATGGGGGAGAGGAGGAGGAGGCAGTTAGCTTTGTTTGCTTGCTTGCTTGCTTCAGAAGTTCACCCAGTGCGAGTGAACTGGCGCGGAAGATGCACAACATACTATTTCTCCACCCACGGTTGCAGCTGACTGCTCTCCTGTTTCGCCGTGCTCGCTTTCGAAGATCCACCAGCAGCAGCCGCGGCGGCAGCGGCAGCTTGCCGCGCTTTGATATCGAAGAAGTTGGCCATCGGTGGGTGCGGGAGCGGGATCGAAAGGTGAGAAAGTTGGAGGTTCGTGTGGAAGTGGAAGTGGAAGAAGGACGCGACGCGACGCGGGACGCGAGACCCTTGGGGGTTTTGTAATTCTTATCCCCGTTCGGGACTAGCGTGCATCTTGCGCTGGTACTCACGACGACATCTCAATTGAAGACGATTATTTTGAGGTCTTCCTATGATCTCACGTTCTTTGTTTTTCGCGCTGTTACCAATACATATCTACACACGCCTAGGCAACAAATGAGATATCTCTCCCTTCAGATCGTTCACGATCCGATCCAAATAAATACTACCACTCCTTTACCCGGCTGGCACCTATAAAGACCTCGCTAGTAACCTACTGAGCCCGACAATCCCTCACGTCACGCGCAGCAACAAATGGAAGGTATATATATACATATAATATATAAATCCCAACTACAACCACGAACTGAAACATCAGGGGAAGAGCACAAAAGAGAGGAGGCGGTGGTAGTAGTAGCAGTCGCTAGCGTCAGCTCATATATTGTATTGAACTTATGAAATGTTTGTGGAGTCGAAGGAGAAGGGAAAGGAAGTAGCAAAAGAAAAGAAGCAAAAGAAGTAGAAGGGAAATAAACATAAAGGAAGGAAAGGGCAGAGGCATCGCTCGCCCTCTCCCGTCCCCCATCCACCCCTGTGTCCCCTTCCGCCGTGCCCACCTCCTGATTTCCCGTTCTCCTTGCCGTGGAAACAACAAACTCCTCTTCCTTCCCTCCTTCCCTACAATCAACAAGAAATACCAGGAATGAATGAACAAAGGAACGAAAGAAATAAAAGGGGAAAAAAAGAAAAGAAAAGAATCGAAAGAAATCAGAAAGACGAAAGAAGAAGGTAAAGCAAGAAGAAAGAAGAAGAAGAAGAAGAAGAAAGAAGACGTACGTAAAGAAGATAGATAGAAAGAAAAAAAAAGAAAAAAAAAAAGAAAGCGAAGGAAGCAAGTGAAAAAAAAAAGAAAAAAAAAGAAAAGAGAAAAGAGGAATAAAAAGATTCTCATAGGATCAGAAAAAGCTTTTTGAAAAAGCAAGAACACCTCCCTCTCTCGAGGAGAAGACGGTGGAGAGGAGAAGAACGTAGAAAGATAGAAGAAGAAAAGAGGGTGTCCATAGAGACAGACACACAGAGGGAGGGAATACCCACACCACTCCCACCCCCACACCCACACCCACACATACAGAAAGAAGAAAAAGAAAAAGACAAAAACAAAGGGAAGAAGAGAAAAAAAAGTAAACACCCCCCACCCCCTCAAGCCCCAGCACCAGCCCTCTCCTTCTTCCGACCAAAGATCGTCCGCGTCCGACTCTTATCCCGACCGCCCGCCTTCTTCGACGCCGGGCTATTGACCTCCGTCGACCGACCCCGTCCGCCGCTGTCCGACACGTTCCCGCCGTCGTCCATGTACTTCGGTTTGTAGATCCTGCAGGTAAGAAAAAAAAGACCAGTGTTAGCGACGCTCTCTACCAGCCAATGGGGGGAAAAACAAAGGAACCCAAAGCAAAAGCTCACCAACTATTCCCCGCCATGCTGACCCCCTTCGCCTCCGCCATGCGGTAAAACCGCGCCGCCTTCTTGAGATCCTTCTTGCACCCGACCCCCTCCGTGTAGCAAAACCCCGCCTCCGTCAGCGCATCCGCATCGCCCCAGTTGCCCGCGATCTCAAAGCAGCGCAGCGCGAGCGCTTTATCCTGCCCGATGCCCCACCCGTTCATGTAGCTGACCCCGAGTTCGTAGATGCTCAGCGCGAACTGCGCCTTGTGCGACTTCTTATCCGCCGCGTCTGGCCCTTTCCCCTGCTTCGCCGCGTCCTCGTCATCCGCCACCTCCAGCTGAGCCGAGTCGACCGCTTTGCGGAGCCACTGCACCCCTTCCGCCGGGTTCGGTCGCATCCCCCATCCGTGCCGGCACGCGAGCGCGTAGAACAGCATCGCCGTCGCCAGGCCCGCCCGCGCCGCGATCCGGAAGTGGTACGTCGACTCCGCCAGCGAGCCCGCCTCGTGGCACGCGATGCCCTTGTCCAGGTGCTCCTCCGGCGTCAGCTCGCCCGATGCCCGCTTCGCCTGTTGGCCGCTGCTCATCTGGGCACGGATGGTCGCGTTGCTGGAGTGGACGGACGGGGCGTCGGCCTCCGCGTTGGAATTTCGTCCGTCCGGAAGGTCGATGGACCGTGGTGGCGAGGGCGGCGCCGTCGTCTCCTCGGTCGGGGTGGTGGGCGTGGCCGCGTCGGCGCCTTCCGCGAGCGGGCCGCTCCACCGGATCTGCTCTTTCATAAAGTCCTCGGCGTTGAGCGAGCCGCGGTCGAGGGGACGTCCGCGAGGAAGATCGTATTTGGAGTAGATGTACGACTGGCCTGCACGTTGCGAATCCGATGCGACTGAACAGTCTTCGCTGGTCATACTGACAGGGGTGTGCACCATATCGTTTGCGAACTGTGTGTGACTGTCTCCCGAGTTCTGGCGCGAGCGGGAGATGAGCGAAGGTCGTGTGTCGAGGGAAGGCCGGGTGCGAGTGGTATCTCCCGAGTTCTGGCGGGAGGGGGAGTCAAGCGAAGGACGGGTGCCGCTGCGTGGCCTGGAGAAGTTGAACGAGGGAGGAGGCAATCGAGACCCGCCGACTGAATACTCGGAAGAAGCCGAAGGGGAGCGTTTCATCGAGGGTGGCATGTAAGGAGAAGCGGGGGACCGGGAGCGATGGTTGCTCGCCCGTGATGACACCCGCGGTGGCGGAAGGGAGTCGACGGAGCTGCCGAGCGACAAACCCTCCACATCAGAGCCATCGCCCGGAACGGACCTAATGCTAGGAGACGCACGGGGTGACCGTGCCGCGCGCGCAGGCGACTTGGGCGGTGGTTGAAGCGAATTCGAGGCGTAGCTGCGAGCCGAGTCGGCGGTAAGGGTCCGGTGGACCCCTGAAGAAGATTGGGAGCCTCCACGGCTCCTCAGACTCTCCACGGGGGAGATCGGGGTGGCTTCTTTGACGTTGCCCATCCGGGGAGGTTCCATTTGGTCGGGTGACTGCGCCCTCGGGATGGCGAAGTAATCCGTCGGCAGCGGGGGCACGGGCGGCATCTGCCTGCCCTCGTCCACCCGCGACAGCTCGTTACGGAACGGAAGTCGGCTCTCCCGGTTGGCCGCGTCCTGCTCGATGGACGGATGCATGGAGATCGGTCTCGTGTCTGGCTGGACCTCGCGAGCGCCCCGTGCTGCTTCGGGGCCCTCGGGTGGGTGGTCGTCGTGCTTCGCATCTTGACCCGCACTCTCGTTGGATCCTTCTGAGATAGAGCGGAAGTAACCCGGCCGTGCGGCGATCAGCTCCTCCTGGATGGTGAGCGCGGGCAGCCGGCTGATGCGACGGCCGTTCTTCTTCTCCTCGAACCGCTTCGCGAGCAGTCGACCCTGGTATGCGAAGGCGTCAAGGGGGGAAAGCGCGGGTGGGATTTCGCCAACCTTCGGGGACGGCAGATCCCCCAGCGAGAAGTTAGTGTTGCGTGAAGAGTCGTAACTGTTTGCCGATTTAAGATCGAGGCCGTTGGGGCGAGTGTTGCCAGGCATCGTCGTCGAAAAGAGTGTGTCTGGAATATGTTCGCACCGAGGAGAGGCTAGCTGTGTTGCATCGAGAGGTGTAGAGAATGGTAGTCGGCGCCAGCGTCAGGATGGAAAGATGAAGGAAAGTTGCGTGGTCGAAGGAAGTGTGGCTGATGTAGCGACAATGCTTTTCTGGGGGAGCGCAATACGTGGTGGAGTGCGTGGGGAACGAGTGTTGCTTTTCGTGTTCGCTTTCGCTTGCCCCGATGTTGGGAGAAATGGGTCGAAGAATGTAAGACGGTCGGTGGTGGATGTGATTCGTAGTTCGAAAGGTAGTTCGACGGCGGCGCAGTGGCTCTGGCACTGGACGGTCGACGGTGGGAAAGTGGACGCTGTGAATGAATGTTTACTCGTCAAGGGTAAAGGTAAAGGAATGGGTCAAGGAGCGTTGGGGGGCAGGGGCCGAGCCTCTGCGACAGCCCGGAGGAAGGGCGGCGACGACGTGAAGGAGCGTGGAGGGAGAGCAGAGTGGAAGAAAGGAAGAGGAGGCCGAACGTGGGATGGAGGAGGCGTGCGATGCAATGGATGGTGGGTGCGCAGCATTGGGGGGGGGGAAGAAGAAAGGAAAGGCAAGGAAGGGTGGAGATGGTGGTGGTCGTGGTGGTAGGAGTAGTGGTGGAGATGCAGCAGAGCAGCAAGCAGGAGCAGGAGAGAGAGGCAGTGGGGGCATGAGTTGCCTGCCAATGCCTGCGACCGGGTGGGCACGACGACGACCAAACGAGACCGACCGGCGGAACTCCTGAATCTCTTGGCGGGAGGGACCCTTATTCCTAGGTACTCCGTGATATCGAAAGTAATTCAATCCTCGGGTCGGAATAATCGCTTTTCCGGGTAAACACCGATTCGCCGATGGCGGGTCTTAACACCATGGCCCTCAGAATAGCCCTATTACTACTATAACAAGCTCTATACAGGCCTAATCAGGCGATCCTAATGCCTCAGCACTAACAGGAAGGACGTACGGAAGGCATAGAACCTATTCACTGCGTTGCTTTAGTATTATATACTAAGGTGTTGATGAGGCCTGAGTTTGGTGTTCTGGCACGTGATTTACCCCACTTGATATACTTTCGATATTACGGAGTAACCTCTAGGCACACTTTCACGCCCCGACTGCTATTCTCGGCTGCTTGCGACACCCCCGACGAACGGCGAACGGGCGAACTGGTTGGTCCCCTTTCCCCCGCCCAGTGATTTCAAACTGTTCGCATCCACTGCATCTCCAAGCACGACATACATCGATCAAATCGTCACCTAAAAGGAGGAGAAGGGACCTAGGAAGTACGAACTTAATAAGATGTGCGACGTGCAGATAGGAAACAGAGTTGAACGCACGCTCTCTCTGATGTCATCAACTCCATCCACCATAAGTAATATCAAGCCTCATCGTCACCTTCTCTTTCTTCTCCATCCACGCGTCACGGTCTAGATGGAACAAACACCTCTCTACTCCACCACCACCACCGCCACACAAACACAAAACCTCACGATGGCCGTTGCAGCTGTTGTATGAAGTAGCATGTTGTTTTGCTGCATGCGCGCCTAGAACAAACAGCAGAGGGGAAAGTGGGCGCGAGGCTACCTTAATCAAGGTACGACGCATGGAACTTAGGTAGGTGGTTCATCGGCGCGTTTTTTCCCCGCCGAGGTGCAGCGGAGTATGGGCCCAGCCAAATCTCCGGTCCCTGCGGTACCTGACTAGTCCTTGTATGGACATTTGTACTTTACTCTACTGTCCGAGACTCTCTCTCTCTCTCTTTTTCTCCCCGTCCATATGACCACCTGTTCCCTATCCTAATATTATGGTGATTGTTAAGTCAGAAAAGCACAAAGGGAAAGAAGAAAGACGCCATCCTCCATTCCTAACACCCTGCATTCAAAAAACGGTCCAGCAAAATGTGCCAATACACAAACCACCTCACCACGTTCAACACAACAATAGCCGATGCCGCCGACCGTTGACGCTAGTATACAACGCCCCATCCCGGCCCCATAAGGCTGCTACTATAGAGTTTAACGGACAAACAAAAAGAGGGGAGAAAAAACATATAAAAAAAGAGAGGAAGTAAGTTTCTGTTTCGTGTCGGTTGGCAGGGTGATACACATACAGATGGTGTATGCACAGTCTCTCAACTCTGCAACGTCGAATACCACGCTTTTCAGAAGGGTAGCCGACAGCGGTCCGCCGGATGCTCCCATCGACAACCAATAATCATCACTGCCTCTAACTACTCGCTTCTTCGCCATCCCCCTCTAGCAAACAAGCAGAAGAGAATGTAACAGACAACGGTCGGACATTTCTCTCAACTAGATATCAATAAGATCACAACGCGCACAAACGTGGTCGTTTAGTTAGTAAGTATTTGTAGTAGGTCTCGAGCTGCTAAATGGCCGTATATCGAACCACCCATCTCCTTCCTACTCTCCCTGCCCGACGCCAGATAGCCCCGTTGGAAAGGAAAGGAAAAGGAGCGAAGGAAGGGAGGGAGGGAGGTAGGTAAGTGCTAGTAGCAGTTCAGGTACATACGGTATCGTTTATACATACGTATATCCATTCACCCTTACGGGCATCCGTTGTATGCGGGCTTGAAGGAAAGAGAACAAAACAAAGTGAGTGGGAGGAAAAGGAATAGGATTAAAACGGTGGTAGTGCCGCTGCTGCGAATGATGGTGAGGAGGATTTGTTGGTTGGTAGACCTTCTCCCCCCGATCGATGAGGATGAGTGAATCCGAGTCCACAACCGACGCAGAGGTAACACCCCACACCCCACACCCCACACCCACTTTCACCTACTCTCGAGAGAGAAAGAGAGGATACCCACCGGATTCCAAACAAGAGGAGGAGATGCAGAAGGGACGAACAAAAAGGAGAGCATCCTTAAAATTAATAGCCCGACTGGCCCGGGATCAAGAGTAGAGTATCAAAAAACCAACAAGGCAAAAGCAATCATAACCACCCGATCCCTTCCTTAACCCTCCACATGCACCGTCTCCCACTCCCCACCACCACCACCACCATCGCCGGCCCCTCCACTAACACTATCCTCCAACCGGGGGCCCTCCTCCTCCACCTCCCCCACATCCTCCCTTACCACCCTCCGCACCCCCAACATCCACCCCACCAACCCCCGCGGCAACCAATGCCCCACCAAATCATACGCCACGCTCCCCCGGCCCACGCGCCAGACCTCCCTCGGCCGGCGCACCGTCAGCGCATCAAAGACCGCATTGTGCAGCTCCCGCAGCGGGCTGCCGCGCGCCGCGCTGCCATGCTGTCCAAACACAAGGCTCCGGCGGCCAGCGACGCGGGCCTCCTGCGCGACGAAGTTCTCGCCGTACCGGGCCCGGGCCGGCGAGGGCCAGGCGTACAGGCGGTCCGTTGCGGCGGTTTGAAGCAGGTTGCGGGGGCCGACGGTGCTGCAGTCGAAGGTGCCGAGGCGGAGCTGGCAGACGGGGATGCCGAGGGTGGCGAGCTCGCTGCGGAGGGCGGCGGTGAAGCCGTCGAGCGCGCCGACGACGGCGCCTTCGACGCCGTGGAAGGCCGGGTGCAGGGCTGAGACGATGGAGGGCGCGAGGACGAGCACGCGGGCCCCGCAGCGGGCGATGAGCGGCAGGAAGGCTTGGGCGGTGGCGATGGTGGAGAGCACCTTGGCGTTCAGCGCGTCCGACCAGAGTTCGGGGGGGATCGTCTCGACGGGGCCGGTCGGGTAGATCAGGTCGGGGACGAGGAGGAGGCCGGCGAAGTGGAGGTGGTAGGTGCCGGCGGTGCCGGGGAAGGCGCTTTGGGGGCTGCGGAGGTAGTCGTGGAACTGTCGGACTGCTTCTTGCGTGTGGAGGGACTGAGAAGGGGAAGGTTAGCTTGTGGGTTGAGAAGCGGGATGGAATGGGCTACTACATCGACGATATCCAGGTTCAGCGGCCGGATGTCCGCCTTCGCCTCGCTCTTGACGATCTGCTCTTCCTCCGCGCTGCTGACGATGACGTAGACGACGAAGCCGCGGCGCTCGAGGTCCAGCGCGATGGATTTTGTGATGGGGGAATTTGCCGGCCCGGCGATGACCACGACTTCGGTCCTTGCGCCGTTGCTCGCTCTCTTCGCGCGTCGCTTACGGCTATAGGCTTTCTTCTGACTCCACACGAGGAACGAGCTGGTTCCGAAAAAGGCGAGGACGGCGGCGGTGATGGCTCGATGCCGGGATACCCAGCCCCGCGCCCAGAGTACGAGACCGACGGGATCGCGGAAGATGGATGCGGGTGGCGGAGGTGGCGGCGGAGGCCGTACAAATGGATTCGACGGGATCCAGGTCTGTGACGCGAGCCGCTCCCTTAGGCTGGATGCGACCTGGTCGACATGGCGGTCGGTGGCATCTGCTATGTCGCCGGTAAATTTTCTGATGTCATTGGAGATGCCGGAGAGCTGGCGGAGATGTCAGCGGTCGCGTTACGCTTGAGAGGAGGAGGAAGCCTTACAACGTCGAGAAAGTGGTGGTCGTCGGACGTCATGGTTGCCTCCGATCAGAAAAAAGTCACAAAAGAAAAGGGTAAGGTATACAAGTCGGCGTGGATGCGGATGAGAGGAAATCTCGCGTATGTATGTCGTGATTCTCCGCAGCTTCTTTGCATCTGATCCCGAGGGTCCGATAAGACCGTTAGTCAGCCTTATCGCCGAGATGGACGGTGGTCTCAGTTGCTGCCTTCAGTTGCTGCCTTCACTTTTTGCCTGAGCTTTCCATCTCGGTTCCCTTGCAGCTTCCAGCGAACCATCCCAACATGCCTTTGCCCAACCACTCCCTTCGCTCGGATTTCTTGCAGCTCGCAGATCTCCCAAACATATGAGTAGGACGACTTCTCTTGCGATAGTAAAGCTCACACTCGGTTTCACTGGCCTCAAGCTCGACCGCCACCGCTGAATCCGAGGGCCAAGCTTACGTGGCGGCGGCGGCCTTGAGGTGCATTTTATAAGCAAACTTCCATATCTTTCTCTGTCTTGCGGCGTTCAAAACATTTATCAGCTCGGACGCGAACGGGGTTCTGCCAGTCTCCGACCGTCGCGGTGCAAGGTGCTGAGATAACTGTAATACAACTTCCCACCGTCCTTCCATCATCAGCTGCATCTGCTCAGGTCACTTCTTACTTCTTCCCACCTGCATACCGGGTTAGCAAGCAGCTTCCACCGTCACAATGCAAAACACGGAAACCGAAGCGCTGTTCTCCGCCTACGAGCACCTCAGAGACATGCCTCGAGCGGCCGAGGCCTTGACGATGCTGCGGAAAGTGGCTTCCATCGTGAAACCCATCATGCGGAAGCGAGGCTGGAAGGTACGGACGTTATGCGAGTTTTACCCACCGGAGGCCAACTTGTTAGGTGAACACAGCACCCTTACTTGCTTCCTCTTAATGTATGATTGCTTGAGGCTAACTTGGGCTGATCAGGGCTGAATATCAACCAGACCGAAAGAATATGCCTTCGCCTTCGTTATCCAGGGGATCGGACGCAGTTCTACCCTTTGGACAGCGTCATCGATACATTACTCCATGAGTACGTAACTAAAGTACACACATCTATCCTTCTCACAACCAGCTAACCTAACCTAACCAGGCTCTCCCACATCGTCCATGGCCCTCACGGCCCGCCTTTCCAGAAACTCTGGAACGAACTCCGTAACGAATGGACCACCCTCCAACTCAGAGGCTACACCGGCGAAGGCTTCCTAGGCCGCGGCCACAAACTCGGCGGCGGCGGCAGGCGCGTGCCTCCCCTCCACGAAATCCGCCGTCAAGCCGCCGAAGCCGCTCAGAAACGCGCCGCCCTCAACAAGGGCTCCGGTCAACGCCTCGGCGGCCGTTCCGTTCCCCGTGGTGTGGACATGCGCCGCGTGATTGCGGACTCTGTCGAACGCCGGAACAAGATCACCGCGGGCTGTGCGTCGGGAAACAAGGACGCGAACAAGCTGGCGGAAGACGCTTCTCGCAATGGCTTTCGGACGAAAGCAGAAGAGGACGACGCGAATGATAGGGCGATTGCCGCGGCGCTGGCCGAGCTCTACGAGGAGGAGGAAGAGCGGAGACTAATGGGTCTCGAGCAAGAAGAAGGCCTTTCCTGGACGAAAGAAGGGGGACTTCAGCTCAACAACCGCCCCTCATCCCTTCCATCACCATCCCCCTCCCAACCGCCCAAATCCGCCCGTTCAACCCCATCCGTCCCACCGTCCAGGCCCTCCGCACCCCCCACACGCCCCAACCGCCCTCTCTCCCGCCTCGTCGCCGAAGCAGAGACGCGCACGAAGTCCCCAAGACCCTCGAATAACCCAACCCTCCCTCCTTCCCCAGCACCAACGCCCGCTCCAAGTTCCGATGCCTCGAGCGCGGACGACTGGACCTGCGACATCTGCACCCTCCACAACCCCTGGAACCACCTTCTGTGCGACGCGTGCGGGGTGGAGCGGCCGGCCAGCACGATTCGTACACGAAGGCTGGAGGCTAGGAAAAGCAGCACTGGTAGTGTTACTACTAACGGCAGCGGCAGCGGCAGCGGCAGCCAGACTAAGTCACTCGGCTGGCTTTGCAGCGGCTGCGGCGCGTTCATGGAAAGTCAGTGGTGGACATGCTCGGCGTGTGGGAAGATGAAGGACCGCTCTTGAAATTTCTGCTATGGGAAAGCTTCAAGCGCTTCATCCCTGACACAGGAATCGGGGGTAACTAGCAGAGCACTCGTCCTAGCAGAGCTACCGATCTTGCTGCAGCCACTTCAGCCGTCAAACGGCCACATCTCCCGCCACACCTCCCTCTCCTCGTCCGTCCGGGCGAACTCCTCAATCACCTGTTCCTTGATCTGCGCCAACGCATCCCTCGCCTCCTCATACACCTCCGGCCGCACAACCCCCTTCTCGGGGAACAGCTCGCCCAAGCTCTCTCGAATCCCACGCATCGCTCCCATCCCGCGGACCGTGCCTTCGACCTCCGCTGCCAACGCGTCCCGCTCCTCCTTCGCGAAGTGGAGGGGATACGGCACTCCCGTGGCGCCTGGAAGATCGTGCCAGGTTTTCTCTAGCTCCGCGACGAGGGACAGGTACGTCGCTTCTCCGTCGATCAGCAGATTCCTGGCGAGGAGGAGAAGGTCGTAACGCGGCGTGTGCTGGAATTCCAAGGCGGCCCAGAGTCGGGGGTTCTGCCGGTGGGTTAAGGTGTTGTACAGTACGCACAGGGATTGCTGGAGATACAACGTCTCGGCATGCTTCCTCTCGGTCGGCTCCAGCCGATCCAGATCTTCGGGGAGTTGCGGCCGCTCCAGACCGTGAACGGGCGGACCGTCGTAGTCCATGAAATGCGGTTGCCGGGCTTGGACGTAGAGGGGGGCGATCTCGGCGGCCTGCCAGTCGATCAGGCTGGTTACTTTGGTCGGCTCGGCGGCGTCGACGAAGATGTTCGCGACGTGCAAGTCGCCGTGCCAGAGATGCCCGGATGTGATGGCGGGGTCGGTGGGGAGGAGGACCTGGAACAGTTTCATGTAGCTGTCCAGGGCTTGTAGTTTCCTCGCTCGCGTCGGTATGTAGGTTCCCGGGCCACAGAGTGTGACTGGAGATTTTGGTAGCTGGGGGAGATGCGTTACGCAGGCTTGCTCTCGAAGCCCGATGGCGGCGTGATATGCTTCTAGAGAGCGCCCTTGTAAAGATCAGCATAAGAAAAGAAGGCATGTCAAGGAAAGTAAAAGCTCACATGGTCCTCTGTCAAACTCGACAGTCCCCCTCCCATCATCAAACCATTCCCGTCCCGTCGAAGGACCAACCGCGAATCTATCACTCCTCACCTCCTTCCCTTCCGCATCCACACACAAAACCTCCTCGCCCGGCAACGAGCCCGCCAAATCCTTCGCATAATACAAACTCCCAAACCCCCGAAACGCCACCGAGCTCCACGCCTTCTGAAACCCGGCCACCGCCCTCACCACCGCAAACCGCTCCCGGATCGTCATGCGGGGCCACACGCGCTCAAGCTCGATCCCGGCCGCCTTCTCCATGACGATGTACTCCGCGCCCACGGCGTTCGCACGCGCGTCGGCACTCCAGTCCAGCACCGCCGGCACCGGGGTGTCGAGGACCGTCCGCGCCTACCTCCATGGAACAAAGTCAGAAAGAAAAGAAAAGAAAAGAAAAAAAAAAGAAAAAAAAAAGGAATTCCCCAGCCTCGTCGTGGGTCAAAAACTCACAAAATCCATCGTCGCGACCTCGCTCGCGGTGGTCCAGTGGGGCGGGCCGGCGTTCGGGTTGGGGATCTTGGCCACGACCTGCGCGCCCGTGTTCATGGTGAGGAGCAGGCTCTTGCTGTGCATGCCGTCGGGGTATTTCACCATGCGCACGCATGATTCTGCGCCGATGGTGTCTGCGGCGTGACGAGCGAGCGCGGAGATGTTGAGGGTGATGCGCCGTTGGGCGAGCTCGTGGGCTTCGTTGTGGAGGAAGCGGCCGCGGGTGTAGGTGCAGAGGTCGTCGCTGTGGGTTAGATCAGGCTCGGTTGTTTGGGCGTCTTTCGCTGGGGGGGTTGAGGTGGTTGTGTGCCTTGTTGGGAATATAGTGCTACGTCTCGGATGTTGGATTGAGCGAAGGCTTCGTCGGCCTGCGCGTCTGTAGAGGGACATCGCAGGCAATCCCCACTGGCGAGATGTAACGGAAGAGGATGGGGGATGATGTAGGATGTGGCATTAAAGATATTGGGTTATGAAGCCCAACGGGCAACTGTTTCGGGTAACGGCTCGGGTGTTGTAGTACGACGTTATAAGTGTTAATTAATCACTGTGAAGGTAAGAATCAGGGAATCTCCCAGGCAAACCCGAGAGAGAATAATAGTCTGAATAAGGAAAGAAATCTTGCAGATAATATTAAGCTTTCTATTAATCTTAAGAAGATTCTCTAACCTTTAATCATTCACTCATCTTATCGAAGAGCGTTAAGGCTTAGTATTCCAGAAAGGCTGAGGATCTTAGCTCTATAAATAGAAGGTATATATAATCTTGATATCTAGTATTACGCGCTGCCCGAAGCCTGTATATCTCTAATCCTCCTTAAATAAAAAACCTTTATCCCTCCTATATACTTATCCGCGCAGCTCCTGCCAGGTAGATATAGTATTAAAAACCTACTAACTATATATCTCCTTACTCGAACCATAGCTCACCGTCCCCTAGGCACTCGTTAAACTAAAAATACCCTAAAGGGGTTCAGCGAATAAGGCTAGGCGCGAGCGAAATCTCGCTCTAAGGAGAGCCATAAGAGGTTAAGAAATACATTTCGATGAGCTGTGGTTAGGTTTTAGGCGAGATATAAGCATAAGGATAACCCTCGAGGGAGTTATATAGATGAGTTCGGATCAGACCCGCGACGATACAGCGTTTGTTTCTACTATAAATAAGGCTTGGGAGGGTTTCGAAGACGCATGTCTAAACAGCTTGCTCGAGAGGATGCGGAAAGAATACACGCACGTTTCCATCTCGCATCCACAAGAACATGTTATAATCGAACATACATGATCCTTTTCGATATCGACTGCGTTGTTTTTGCACCAGCGTCCGAAGTGCGCCTACTTCTGGTGATGCTACATCAACCATAACATACAAAGTCACCTTCCCGATGTTCCCCCAACCCTAAACCGATCCCTGCCCCCAAACCCCGTCCGCACCTCCCTGAAAGATAAATATGTATAGGTGGACAGTAAAAGAGAAGGAGAAGAAGAAAGAAGGAAGTGTCTACACAAGGAAGAGAAAAAGAAAAAGACACGGCGTCAAGCTCTTCATGCCAGCACATCGGTCAACCGATGCACCAAGGTAAAGCAAGTAAGGTTGACGCCTGTACCCATAGAAACACCTGCCAGATTTTCCATCTCTTTCACATATTCCCCACCTGTCCTCCCATCGACGAAGGGTGAAAAAGGGAACATAATGCGTTCAGCAACAGTAAAGAAATGCAGAGTACAGAAATTTAAGGAAATGCAAGACGTAACGATTCGTAAAGCAAAAATGGTGAAGAACATGAGAAACGAAACGCGGCAGAAGGACGATGGAAAAGAACGAAAGAAGAAGCGCTTAGCTCGCTGTGACCAGGAAGCAAGAGAGCCGCAAGGAAAATCGCCGTGGAAATGAATAGAAGAAGGGGAATAAACGTCTTCCCTGGGTATCTTTTGGATGTAAGAATATGTTGTTTTGCGTGCTCGCTTGTCATGAGCCCCTCCCGTCGACCGCTTCAGATTCTGTTCTCTCTCTGGTCGTAATCCTCCGGGATTGGGGGGTGCAGACCCAGTCCGCCTCGGGCATGCGTGCTGCGTGGGTCCCAGTCCACATGCATCGCATCCATGCGCATTGTGACCTGCGACGGTGCGCGAGGGGTCGAGAAGCTGTTTGAAGGTGTGCGGTACGCCCGCTGCGTCTCCTTGGAAAAGTAATCCGGCGTGCCGGACCGGTCGAAAGTCATGTCGCGGGTGACTGGGCTCGAGTACGCGGAAGCGGGCTCCTTGACCATGCCAGAAGCGCTTTGGAGCTTTAGCAGCTCGTAGGCGCGGCCGTCGGAGGAGAAGCGTTTGGCGTCGAGAGAAACGAACTCGCGCTGGCCGACAATCTTGTCCTTGAAGAATTGGATCCATCCGGTGACCATGGACCATCGGAATAGTAGAATGAAGCATTGGAAGCCAGCCAACTAGGTTTGCCATCAGTTGGGTCCTCTCGCGAGCACAGAGGGCGGACATACCGAGAGCATAATCAGGATTGCCAACACAGTCGACTTGTTGACAATTGCGGCTTGACCTATCGACATGCATTTTTCCTTGTTGTCTGGGTTGTCCATCAAGCATAGAATCCAATCTTCCACCGAGGTGGGATCATTGATGATCGCTTGTTCGGCTTGGTTCATGTAGACAAACACGACTGAGAAAAAGATGACGTCGACCAGGATGAAGACAACAATGGTGATGCCACGCCATTGCAACCACACTACTTTTCGTACGCGGCGATAGACAGCGCGCGCGGATGCGTTTCGTAAGCTCGAGCCGGCATATGATGGTAAGCCGCCACTGCTCGTCGTCTCCGTCTTCTCATCACTGAACATGTTCTTCAAATAGACATTGATGCAATACGCAAACCTGACGTTGGAGCTTGTTAGTAGCTGTCTGTGAATGCTTGAAGGCGAGCTCAATCCTTACGTGGCAAGCTGGACCAGAGTCGCCAGCCCCGCGATTGCGAGTAGAGGACCCCAGAAGTCGCCCAAGGAATGAGCGGAGTTGACGTGACAGGCATCGCCAAAACGGAATGAGACGCCGGTGATCGTTATCGTGATGGTGAATAGCACAGCGATGATGCCCCAACCGAGGCCCTGTGCCCAGTAAAAGAAACGCTTCCCCGGTATCAGATCCCAGCAGATCTGAAGATGCATCGAGAGCGCTCTGATGAAGACTGCATATAACCTTAGCCGCATTCCGGCTCATGCGGAGTCAGATACTCACTCCAGACAATGATACCCAGACCGCCGGCGATAATGAACGCCCCAGAGAAAGCGCACGTGAGGCTTGAGTACATATCGTTGGGCGTGATTTCGTCATAGCACTGCTCCGGCTGAGCACCCAGCGGAATAACGAATCCAAGCTGATCACGGGATCAGTCACAGAATCGAGTAGGTAGCTCGCATGACTTACATGAAGAGATATCACAGCTATGAGCAAGCAGTAACTGAGATAATGCCTCCTTGTCTTGTCCACCGGCAAGAAGATAAAACTGATAATCAATATCAGGCAGAGGACGAAGCTCGCTACATTGACCGACTCAGCGGCGCGGTACCCGACAGTAAACTCTGTTGAGAGTCCGTTAATGATGCTCTTCGAGCAATTGGGTCCGGGGTACTTGCCATCATCGTACAGCCAGTCTGTTGTCGGACACGGCAAGCAGCAATAAGTGTTACCCGACTGTGAACAGATCCTGCCTGCGATAACTGCCAAAAGTCAGCATACCACTCAATCGACCTGCCCCGATGAAGCCGCACATACACCCATCTTGAGAGAATTTCGATTCGTCGAGGAAAGGGGCATGACAATTGCCCCTCAATTGCGCTATTGTCGAATCATTCGCCATTGAAACTTGATTCCGTACGTAGACTCGTCCTCAGCAAGTCTGGATTATAAGCCTGGTAACATGGACACTGTCTTGCTCTTCCCGCAGTGATCACCGACGGGTAGTGATATACCCAAGGCAGGCGCGTTCCCCCGCTCTGTGACTTGAGATTATGTTGCGAGGCTGAGTCGTCGCGTAGCCTTGTCTTCTTCTGCACTATCCCGACCTATATCCGTCTGAAGGTTCCAGCGGAAACGAGAACTGTTTGATCCAAGGATGGGAATGGGAACGTCGTGTGAATAGAGGACCCGGGCTGGTTCACGAGTATAAGGCTGTACCGAAAGATAGACAATGTTTATAACCAAATCGGGCACATCCACCCCGCGGTGCGTCGCTGAAGTCGAAAAGTAGAAGCGCAAAAAGATCCCAGAGAGAGACAAGGGCGGGATGCGTACATGTAAAAGTAGAGGCGCGAAGGCCGATGAAACGATGCACAGGACTCGGACTATTCAGGCACACCATCAGCTATGACCCGTTTGGGCAAGGGGGGTTCCCAACGGCTTGGGATTTCACAATCCATAGCGCCAAAGGTCCTAAGCAACCAGTTGTTTTAGTAGTTACTAGAAAGCCGGTTGGACAGGCTAATGGAGGAGGAGGCGAATGGGTCGAATGCTCGCGACCAGGGAGATGAGTAGCCTGGTGTGAGCACCGCAGCGGCCAGGCACGAGGCACTAGGGAAGAACCCTGCCTTGCCCTGAACCAGGGGTGTCAGGGCGGGGCGGGATAGGCCCGAACGACGAAAAGTGCCAGGTACCCGAGCGAGCTGACAGGATTTAGCGTGCTTTGGGGTCGACAGGAGCAGCGAATCAGGTCCAGTTCACCCTTCAGGCAGAACATCTGCGTTGAAGGCAAAGGTGCTGCAAAAGACCGCGCATGGCGACTCATTAAAAGAATTGGACGGGACATGTAGCGGTTCCTATTTCACGTCGTCAAGGACGGCTGCTCTGCTCCGAAAGCCATCTATTTCGGGGTCGACAGAGATAGCTGGTGGAGATCCAATATGGAGACATAAGAGCTCTTGCTAGGACGCTGCAAGGCAAAGCTCCATGAGCCGAAGGCCCCTGGAGGAGAAGGGCAACGACGACGCGGTAAATAGCCGATTTGGCTGGGTCCACCGCGACGATAATCACGGCCATGCGGGACGCGGGACGCCGGCGAGAGGCGACATGTCCATCACAGCGAAGGGCCAGAGGTGTACCACAGCACTGCCCTGGGCGTTCGATTTTCGCGGGACGTTCAGTCAGTGTTCCTACCATCGACATGCTGCTTGCTTTTTCGTCCCGAAGGTCGTGCAAAGTGGCCGCCAATTGCATCATGAAGGCGGCTCGCGGCCATGGTTCGTCGGTACGTACAACAAGAGTCGATGCCTTTCAGCCGGCATTCAGCGCGGCACAGGTTCTTCCAGAACACCCACCCACTGGCTCTGGTCTTGCCAGGCAGTGTGGCCGAGAAGCCACTCTTGCCAACGTCCGTTCCGCTCATCTGGTGATGTTGATAGAGCGAGGACGGGTTGCATGCCTTGGGACGGGGCAATGTTAGCAGCACGACAAAGCTGTTTCACCAGCAGCGCCATCGACTGCAGTCGTCGAGGCCTTGAACGCCTCCACTCGGTCCACATGGATCTTCGACGCAATTTGTAGACATTGCCTTTTTCGAGTGCCGATCAGCGAGGAAAGGAACATGGCTACGTGGGGTCGGGGGCAGCTCGGTGCAAATCTGGGTGCGTGACTGGGAGGAGGGAGGAGAAGAGAGGAGAAGAGAGGAGGGGGTGATGCCCGTTGATGGCCCCGACGAACCAAGGGACGCTCGAGGGGCTGTCGATTGGAGGCTAGGCGATGGGCGGCGATGGGGCCGATAGGAACGACGGGATGGCGGACGACGGGGGACGAAAATGGCCCGGTGTGCCGGCGGAGGTGTCAGTGCTGTAGCGCAGCGCGGTAGCGTCGTCGCGACCTCAACACCATTCCCCTTCGAGCAACGTCCCCAGTTCCTTCGAAACACCCCGGCCATCGGCGCCAACGACGGTGCGTGTGCTGCCTTTCAGCTCTCCTCCCTCATCAACTGTGGGCTCTTCGCGGCGTCAAACAGTCCAATCGTCGGCCTCATCGCGGCTCTCCGTTGACGGTCCTCTGTATTGGTCGACGACTTGCTTGCCTCGACTGTGCACGACTCACTCTTACGCGTGTACCATGTATACCTAGGTTGTACGGATATATGTATCAGCAGAGACGGAGCGAAAGAAGAACGTCTCCTTCAACTTCGCCCTCCACCCGCCTCCGCTTCATCGTTCACAGCCCGGCAGCTCGCTCCCTGTGTCGTCTCCTGCTCGGCAGCACACCCCTGACGAGAACTGCGGCACCAGTGTGCAAATGAGCGTTCGGAAGCCAGCCCCCCTTGGCTTCCTCCCACGGTCCGTCCGTCAAAGCCGTGGAGCTTGGTTCTTCCGGCCTTGCATGCTGCATGGTTCCTGACGAGCTTTCACTGCTTCGTCAGCCTTCTGAAGCTCCTGATCCCGCCTTCCCCCCGATTTTCCCACGCCATCTGCGAACAAGGACATCTGCCCCGACGCCCCGCAGCTCCTTAGCACGACGAGCAACGGAAGAGACCTCGTCCGACGTCTTAACAAGGCCCAGTTCCCTTACCATCGGGACGAGCCAAGCATGGAGACCGTGGTAACTGAGCCCAATACTGTCAACACTGTCAATGTCGTCAACGAGACACCTTACTGAGGCTGGAGACACCTTTGGTCAAGGCTTCTCTTTGTATATTGTGTGTAATATACAGAGATCCCTTCTATGAAACGAAACATCCAGTCTCGAAACCAATGTCTACGAATCCCTTCACCCTGAAGCAACGCATTATCTAACGTTCGAGTATAGATGAGCAACCGCCATGTTCGCTAAGGACATAACCCCTCTTCTTCTGGTTAAATATCTCCCCGCCTTAAGCCTTGGGCTCTTTCGTGACAGTTGCCGAGCTGCTCTTTTGGGGAAGTACGAGAATACTTCTGGAAGGTTACTGCCGGTGCTAAGAGCTCCCAAAGCCAACTGATCTTCCCTAGCGGGCTCCGCCAGTGTCTGGTTAGCAACTACCGAGCACCAGAGGAGTGTCTGAAACAGTTGCGCACTCCTGATCCCACGCCTCCTGTCACAACGTTTTAGATGGCGCACCCCAGTCAGCTTTCAACGGGACCATATCCCGCACAGCCGAATTGTTCCCCCATCCAACCTGGAGAGTAGTCTGCATCGCTTTAAACGGATATGTGTATCTCAAACTCAACTGATTCTATCTTTATAGCTACCGTAGTGATAGCGTCATTGGGCCAGACGGAGACAGGACGCTCAGTCCACCTGTTCATGAGCGTATGATCGTCTTCTATTCCTATTCGCCCTTCTCCAGCCGTACCGTTTCCCCTCAAGGTTGGCATATTAGCTAGCCACAGGTTCTCTGATCAGCTACAACCTTACTAAGGCAAAGCAGAACATCCACCGTCACAAGAAAGTTCTTAGGTAGCATCACGATCGAAGCCTTTCAGTCAGACCTCGGCAGATCATTCGCTTCGGGTAGGCCGTTACGTCCACGACCGATTCTTCATCGTTGTGTAAGCCGTGGCGCTCCTCCATCCCGCCCCCTGCCTGCAACGTTCAGGCATCCAACCATGCAGCCATGCAGCCATGCAACCATACACCGGCAGGCACCATGGAATGCGGCCGGAATGCGGCCTCCGTCACGGGCTGACCACGGCGACAGATCCTGAGGAGTCGGGCAGCGCTTCCTCCGACTTTTCGTCTTTGTCGTTGCTACCTCCTCGTTGACTGAAAATTGAGACGAGCACAGCAGCAGCAGCGTCTGCCGCGGAATCATGGCTGGAAATGTCAATCACCTCCCCCACACCCACTCCCCACACTCACTCACTCACTCACTCACTCACTCACTCACTCACTCACTCACTCTATCCTTCTTTCCCTCTCTCCGCCGCAAAGCTAAAACGGAAGGAGAAGGGGAAAAAAGCCTTGTTTAACCACTCATTCACTTCACACGCCCCGATCAAGCACGATCACCCGTATGGATCTCTCCTCTCTCCAATGACGTCGTCTTCTCTGATTTCAATATTCATGCATCTTCCCAATCCGGAACCACAACCGTTCAGGATGACCCCGGCAGCAACATCTCTTCTCCCCTGCATAAACCCCTTCCCCTCATCCTCGAAAACGAGAAAACCCCGAACAGCCTGGTGGAAAAGGGAAGAAGGAGCTCGAACACTTCTGAAATCCGCTGTTAACTCCTTTCCTAAGTCCTTGGGCGAAGGGATTCTTGCGGTTGGGCTCCGGCTCAGGCTAGGCTGGAGTGCAGCGAGGTAGGTATCGATCGGAGGGTGGTCACTTTGAGAAAGGACGTAAGTTCCTACAGTACTTATGTAAGTACCTACTAATCTCGTACTTGCTCTACCCTTTCGAGCACCCTGCATACCCGCCCGCTTCTTTTCTGGGAGAAGGATGCACGGATGTACATGCGTCTATTTTGATGGGTTATGTGGAATAGGAGGAGGATTCAGGTAGGTACTTTGGACCGAACGGTTTACAGCGCGAACAATCCAGGTAAGTAGGCAGGTCGGTGTAGGTAAGGTACGGAGTAGGTAGGTAGGTACCTGGTAGATACAGTAGATGTATGCATACTCGATCCATCATCATGCCGATACATACATAAACGACTCGTTCAGTGGCAGCTCCTGCCTGCCTTACCTATTGCATACCTTCACAAAGATTGAAGAAGGATATGGAAAGGAAGGAAGAAAGAAAGCGTTAGATATCTGGTATGAAAGGAATAAATATCTCGAGAAAAGAACAAGAAAATAAAAAAAGGAAGAGAGATAGATATCAAAACCTGTCCAGCCGAACCCGAGCCGTATCCCACCCAACCCATAATAACCATTCCGTCTCGGGGTCTTTCCCTGACCCCGATCCCCCCGTGCTCTCTCGTCTCATACCGATAAAGCTGCCTTCTCAACCATCATCCAGCCCCACCATCCCCCAAGACACCCAACCAGTCCCGCCTCACCTCAGCTCCCCTCACCTCCCAAACCGCATCACCGCCTTCGCATACCGATGCAGGGCGCGGACGAAGACCTGATAGTTGACGCCGCCTTGGTGATCGGGCACGCAGAAGATCTCGGTGAGGCGGATCTGCCAGGGGGGGTAGCCGCGGAGCTGGACGCGGGGGCCGAAGCAGACGAGCAGGTCCGGCTCGGCCATGACGCTCTCGGCGATCTCGGCGTCGATCAGGTCGGCCCGGATGTCGTCGGGGGACAGCTTGCCCCGCTGCGCCATCTCGGCGAGGGTTTTGGTCAGGTCGACGAGCGTGTTGCGCCCGTCGTCGGCGGAGAGGAGGAGGATGGTGAGGTGCGGGCGGGAGGGTGGGGGCGCGCTGCTGGAGGAGGGGGGTGGGGTTGAGGGGGGCGAGTAGGAGGGCAGGTGGGGGGCGCGGAGGCTGACGGTGGGCTTGTTGGGGTGGGAGGGCGGGAAGTAGGTGCCTAGGGTGCGGGTGATCGAGCGGTGGGTTTGGGGGATGTAGTTCTTGAGGATGCCTGGTTTGATTGGGGGAGACTTGTTAGTTCTTTTTTTCTCCTCGATTCTTATCCGCGCGCTGCGGACGCAGGAGAGGGGTTGGGTTACGTACCGGTGCTCTCGTAGACGCTGAGAACGGGGATGCCGGCGCAGGCGCACCAGGCGGCTATTTCGCTGACGTCGTTGACGAGGCCTTCGAGGCCGCCGACGCCGTTGGGGTCGTCCTCTGCGAGCTCGAGGCTCACGCTCAGGTGTTTGGGGAGCTTGCTGAGGCCCTTGAGGTCCTTCTGGATGTACTCGGGAGCGCGGTGGTGGTAGTAGAGGATTGAGTAGATGCGGTTGATGACGGCGTGGTAGGCGACGCGGAAGCGGATATAGACCGAGAAGAAGGCGTGGACGAGGGTGAAGACGAGGAAGTAGAGCTGGTTCTTCAGGAAAGTGCGGATCGGCTTGTGACGGCGCGAGGCTCCGGCGGCAGCGACCGGCTTCCGCTGCGGGGGCACTGTGCTTTGCCCGGTGCTCTCGACGGGTGGAAGGAAGGGCTTGATGAACTCTTCTCGTTCCGTGATACTCATGTTATCGATGCGCACTGGGCGTCGATGGACGCCCGGGCTGTGTCGTAGGCCGGGCATTGCGATCGCGGTTTATATCGTGGGCTGGGGCTTGCGGTCGGCGGAAGGCTGGATGAGCTGTCGAGACGTTCGGCGTGGGATCATAAGCCGGTCGATGGTGAGGAGAGCAAACGAAGAAAGAACAGACCGGAAGCAAGGCGCTGTAGGGGGTATATGTAGATACCGTGACGAGGACAGATTATAGAGGAGAGTGACGAATGCCGTCGCACGCAGGCCCAACGGCGAAACAGAGGTGATCGCCCGGTGGCACACACCTGTCGCTCCAGCCACAGCCAGCGCAATCGCGACGAGGGGGGATACTAGCCACATCAAGGACCCAGCTCGTTGCCTCGTCGCCTTGTCCCTCGTCCGAATCCATCCACCTCCGCCGCGTCTCCGCAAGAACCCAAGCGATCCGTGACCTCGTCGATCGTTACGGATACTCCTCCTCGGATCCCCTTCACTCGGACTGACCCATGCTGCCTCAGTGAGGAACCTCATCATGCCCGCCACAGCGGCTGACACGGCGTCCATCTTGTCCAGTCGCCCGCTCACCAAGGGTCCCGCCTTCAGCCTCGACACCTTCTCCGTGCGCAGACCGCCCACAACAGTAGATCTTCCGCCGAGCTGACAATCGCGCAGAGTAAAGACTTTATAATCAAGGACTTCATTGAAGCTCTCTCCGAGAGTGCCATTCCTGCGAGTCGTCGGTCTGGCCCTGCTGGTCAGCAAGGTACGCAACAACATACAAGCACACCCCGCGCTCGAAGCTCGATCACTCCCGGCCAAAGCTCACCGTGCAATCTAGCTGCCTTCGACCCCAAACCTCTCATCCGCACCTTCGAACATGGTCTTTCCAAGCTCAGCAGCCTTTCCGAGGAGCTCGAGCAGCACGAGAATGAGCTGTCCGGCGCCGTGCGCCGTGCCGAAGCGCAACACAACCAGAACGTCGAAGTCCTAGGGAAGAAGCTGGAGCATGCTATAGATGCATTCCAGCACCTTGACAGCACACTGAATAACGGCGCCACTTCCGACGCTGACAACGGGGACACTGGGGGTAATGCTGCCGTCCGGATAGGCGAGCGCCTGGAGGAGCTGGACAGGCAGCGACAGAGGGCACAGGATGCCAAGTTCTTGATCCAATGTTGGATGGAAGTCAGCGAGAAGGGTAATCTTTCTTCTCTGGAGGATGTGCGGAGGCTGGGGGGCGGTGATGGCAAGGTCCGCTGCGCGCATATTGCAAGGCAATTGCTGAAGATCAGCACACGCGTCAACCCGGAGAGGAGCATCATGAATGGTGCCAGGAGCCCCAACGGTATTGCAAAAAAGACTCAACCGGAGAAACATAATACGAGGGAGATCATTGAGAAGTTCCTGGAAGGGCTGGAGAAGGATCTGCTGAAGCAGTTCGATGAGCACTACCGACGGCAAAACTTCGAAGGCATCAGGGTAGGACTTGACCATGGTTTGCCAGGACCGCTCGTTGGGCTAATCACGGCCTTTAGGAGTGCGCAATCGCACTACGGGACTTCAATGATGGCGCCAGTGTCATGGCATCGTTCGTCAACCAACACCAGTTTTTCATTGACCGCAGTCAATTGATCATGGAAGAGGTTTCTGGAGATCGCGAGACGTATGAGCACCCTTCCTCCCCTAGTATTTTAAGAGGACCGGGCTGACCTTAAGAGCAGCTGGGATCGTCTGGCAGATCCGGACACGGAACCCCCAGGAGTGGAGTCGAGCTTACAGAACTTAGTCGACGAGGTGAAGCTTGTCGTCCAAGAAGAGTCGTTTATCATAAAACGAGCATTCCCGTATCATGATGAGGTCCTTTCGCGGTTCATACAACGGATTTTCCAGCAATCGGTAGGTCAGCTGAGACCAAATCCCGAGCACTGGCTGACATGTCCCAGATACAACAACGGCTTGAGATGGTCCTTGATACGGCAAACTCAATCTCGTCCTTAGCTTTCCTTCGCTCACTGCAAGCGTCAAGGGCCTACATCGCCGGCTTGGTTGAGGACCTGAAGGCCCATGGCCTCACTGAACATCCCGAGCCTGTGTCTTCTCAAATAGCCGCCATGCTTGACCAGCAACTGGATGACCTTTTCGTCCCATACTTCGTTGGATCATCTTATATCGAGCGGGAGAGGAAGAATCTTGAGGAGCTTTATTCCTCTCTACTTTTCCGATTCACCCTCTACCACTCCAAGAGGCGCAAAGGCCCTACCACGTACCTGGGATCCCTCGGCCAAAGAGGCAAGGAGCTCATTGCATCCGCCCGGGATGCTTACATGGAGCGATTGGACTCGTCTGACCTCCCCGCATCCCAAAAGGCGATGCTCCTTCGTATAGCCGGCGTCAAAGGTGACGAGCACGATAAGCGTGACATCGAAGTCACCGAACCCGACGGCGAACTGAGCCTCCCCAACGCCAAACGCATGCTCCGCTGGCTCGCCGAAGGCGTGGGCCGCGGCCTTGAACTCAGCGGCAGCAACGAAACACCTAAAGACGTACAAGTTCTCACCAAACTCCTCCTCTCCCATGTCGGCGAGATCTACCTTGAGACTGCTCTTGACGCGTAAGTCATCTTACCAGTTCCCCCATATCTAGGCCTAACATCTCTCCCACAGCGCCTCCGACCTCGCCCAATCCCAAGAATCCGCCCGTCAAGCCCCTGACCTCTCCTACCTCCCTTCCCTCCGCACCGCCATCGCCATCCTCCACCTCCTCCACACCTCCATCACAACGATGCTCCTCCCGCTCGCCGCGCCCAACCTCACCATCCGCCGCGCCATCGAGAAAAGCACGCACGTCTCGCTGACGACGCTCGAGGCCAAGCTGAGCGGAATTCTGCATCGCACCCTGGACGCCTCCCTCGCCTGGGTCGCCAAGCTGCTCTCCCAGCAGAAGAAGACAGACTTCCGGCCTCGAAACGACGACGAGCACGCCCTCGCCTCCCTCGCCACGGACGAAGAAACGCCAACCTGCACCGCCGTCGTCCAATTCCTCGAGCAGACCGTAGCACGACAAGCCCGGCTCGCGCTCGACGGCGCCAACCTGGCCGCCTTCCTGGCCGAGCTGGCCCTGGGCCTGCGCGGCCTTGTGCTCGACCACCTCCGCCGGTTCCCCGTCAGCCTGGCCGGCGGGCTCGTCGTCAGCAAGGACGTCACCCGCTACGTCGACCTCGTCCGCGGCTGGGCCCTCGGCCCGGACCGCCTCGACCCGGCCGCCCTCGACGTCCTCGTCCAGGTCGCCAACCTCTTCGTCATCGGGCCCGAGGCCCTGCGCGAGCGCCTCCGCGCCGCCCCCGCCCACGAGGCCGCCGAGCTCCGCGCCTTTGTTCTTCGTCGCGAGGATGCGGGGTCGGCGGCGGTGCAGGCGGCGTTGAGTGGGCTGTAGGTGTGAGGAGTTGGGTTTGGAGGGAGGGGGAGGAAAGGGGGAAAGGGAGTGGGTGGGGGGTTTTTTGGCTTAGGGTTTGAGATTTGAAGTAGGATAAGGGCCGAGAAGAAGGTGTAATGTTACATGTTCTATGCTGATGGCATGTTCCGCAATGCATCGGATTGTATGAGACCTTGTTTTTTCTTCTTCGTTTTCTCCCTTTTGTCGTCCTGCACCTCATGTACGCATAAGAAGCGTTCCTAGTATCTTATCTTTGGTGTTTTGCATCGCCTTGTTCTTTTCTTTTTTTCTCTCTATTAGATAAAGAGGAGGAAGAGGCAGGGATGAGAACCCGAACAAACGTTGATCATTCATTTGTTCACCTTCCGCTAATCACGGTTATCACGTTCCATACTACTTTAAAAACACGACCGTTCAAGGAAGCCATTCTTCTTCTTCAAATAAGAAGGGTGGGTTATAAGAAAAGTAATAGGGAAACACGGTGTGGGGGAAAAAAAAAAAAAAAAAAAAAAAAACAAGTCAAATAATCACAGAGAATCGGTCGCAAATCCAAATATCATGGTGAAAGAGAAGGAGAAAAGAAAAAGAAACGCTGACGTGCATCCATCCCATCCTATCCCATCCCTAACCCTTCCACTCATTCCCCCCTCCCTGCCCCCCCTCGTGCCTCACGCACACAACGGACACTTCAACCTCCCTCCCAGCCTCTGACTCCGCATCCGCCTCCCATCCTCCAGGCCACGCCCAAGCCCAAGCCCAAACCCAGCCTCCTCCTCCTCCTCCTGCGGCGGCCGCGGCGCCTCATCCCGCACCCGTTCCAAGCAGCGCAAATGCCACACGTGGCGACAAGCAAACACAACCAACGCCGCAGGCGCGCCGCGTCCCGCACCCGCACCCGGCAGACCAGCCAACGTGCCGGGCGTACCGGGGGCACTCTCATCCCAGCCCTCCTCGCCCTCTCCACCACCGCCACCATCATCAAGCTCAAGCTCTTCAGGCTCATCGACCTCCACCGGGCCTTTGCCGCGCCGCACGCGCTCCGCCTCCTCCCCGCCGCGACGCTGGACGCGCTCGCGCGTCTTCCGCCGCGCCTCGCGCTTCTCCTTGCGCGCCCAGGCCTCCCAGATCTCTGCCGCCCCGGCGCCGGGGCCCCAGGCGCGCTTGCGGCAGGCCTCGCAGGCCGGGGTGCGGGGCCGCCAGCCCTGCTGCCGGCGCGCGTGGGCCGTGGCGACCGCGCCGAAGGCGTCTTGGTCGAGGAAGCGGGTGGCGAGGGCGAGTAGGCTGTGCTCGAAGGCGTAGGCGGAGAAGATTTCTGCCAGGACGTGGCGCAGGTCGGAGAGCGAGGGGGAGGAGGCGGCGGCGCGGCGTAGGAAGGCGCGGAGGATGAGCAGGAAGGTGGCGGGCGGTTTGTGGTTGCCGTTGAGCGAAGGGGGATCCCCGGGGACGGTGCGGGTTGGGTCCGCGGCGGTGGCGGCGAGGAGGGCGTTGAAGGCTTGTTGGACGGCGGTGCGGAGGGACGTGGTGATATGGGTGGTGTCGAGGGATTGCGAGTCGGTGTCGAGGGAGTGCGTGGCGGCTGTGACGTTTTTGGTGAGACGCACGATGGTGTCAATGAGCTCGAGCCAGAGGAGTTCGTCAAGCTCGAGGTAAGCTTCCGGATCGGAGGTGGGAGGGATGTGGCGGCGGTCGCTGGACTTGTGCGTTTGCATGGTTCGAGACTGGCCTTGACAGAGCCAGATCCCCACTTTGCAGTACTTATCCACTGCCTCGAGAAGATCCGACACCGCTTCTTCGGTGTTGGCCACATCCGGTGCTTCGGCTGCTGCCTCGATCAAGCCGGTGAGGGCGGTTTCGAGAGTGTGGAGGTGTTTGACGAGGCGCTCCATCGCATTCTTGACCATGCCATCTCTCGCCAGGAGCACGACTTCTGCATCCACGACACCGCTCTTCTCCAACGCCGGGAGCACTGGTTCAAGCCGTAGATCACCCGACTTCAGCAATCCCACGAAGTCTGCGACGTGCGTCCGGTGGAATTGGCACATCAGCTGCACATACCGCTCCGCGAATCCCTTGGACGAAGGGTCCTCCACAAACGAAGTATTCACAATGTTTTCCTCAGGCTCCACGAGCTGCCGCAGGAACAAGAACTGCGACTCCGATTCGTCCTCCAGCTTGTCGAGCACGTCCGTGAGTATCTCTTTGGCAGTGTGTTCCAACGTCCTGGCGAAGCGCGGCGCATCGATGCTAGCCAGTTCCTTCGCATTCTCCAAGATGACGCCATGCACCTCCGTGATTTGCTTCCTCGTCAGTCCGGAGCTCGGCCGCAGGCAGTCACCGATGCAGTCGAATACCGACTCGCGATTATCCGCGTCGTTCAGGTAGGCCTCCAGCAGCTTCGCATACTGCTTCGAGCCCTTGTAGACGGACTTCAGCACCCGGTGAAAGCCTGCCTTCTCGAAGAGCGGGACAAGAGAGGGAAGGTCGGCCGGGTGGTAGATGGAGAGCAGGTATTCCACGCTGAGCTGGCAATCCTCCTGGACCTCCGGGGTCGGGTAGTTGCAGAGCCCGACTAATATATTGTGCAGGCTGGTTCCGGGTAGGATGATGTACTGCGGGAACTTCGGGAGGTTCCTCGCCACGAACATGTAGAAGTAGATGGTGTCTTCCGGTTTGAAGTCTTCGGAAGTCATGATGCCGTTCAGAAGATTGATGATATATTGCCGAGTCGGCGTCAGTGAGGAACCGTGATGATTGCCGTTCGTCAGAGGCGCATCTCCATTCTGGACATCCCCTTGATCGCCGTTCAGAAAACTGTCTTCAAACGCCTCGTTGAGCATGCTCATGAAACTGGGGGTATCGAACGCGAGTATCAAACGGAGATAAGGAAAAGATGGTTCTGCTCCCTTGTCGGCGCGGGTATAGAAGGTGGTTTTACTACCCTTAGGCCAGGGAACGTTCTTGCCGGCAAGCAGGTAGTTGTAGATATCCGTCTTGGCTTTATAGTCCTCTTCGCTATCCAGAGGCACCCCGCTTGGGTAGGTCCGTCCGGTCAGCGTATACGCTAGGTAGGGGAAGATCTTCATCGCCGATTCCAAGTACAAATCCTGAACCGCCTCGTCTTCGGTGCTTGAGGTGAGGAGTACCTTGATCAAGGACAGGAGGTCGATGAGAGGTGTGACGTAGTCATGCAATGCTTGCGTCCAGACATAAATCAACGCTTCGTAGAGGTTGTGCTGGCGGCATAGTGATGTGACCTGATCGATGTCCATGGTCATAGTATTCAGACGACATATCATCTCCTCAAGTCTCTCCGCATTTCTGGCAGCCGCGAAATACGTTATAAGGTCCTTGAGCACGTCTGGTGGTATAGAAGTGATTTCCTCATCCAACACGTACGGTTCCAGTGTTTCGAAGAAAACGCCTTCGAGAGAGTTCTCGGAGTAGGCTTCATACACCTCTTCAAATAAAAACTCGAACTCCCGCATACTGAGACACGCAGTGAAACTGGCCTGGGCAAGTTGTTTCAAGCGATCTTTCACTTCCTCATCGACGGGACTTGGAAGCCGACCAAAGCTGTACCTCAATGATGCGGAGATCATCTCCAGGAGCTTCTCTCGCACGATGCCATGCCGCGCCACGTCGTTTTCGGGTAGGCCGACCGTGAGCTTGTCCGTGTCACCATTGTAGTAAGACGTCGCAAGTTCAATAGCCGCAATAAAGTCGCCGTCTTCCATGTACCCCAGCAGACGGTCGGCCCAGTTCGACAGCGTTCCGATCGAAACGTCGTTGAATCCGAGGAGAAATAATCGGCCCTTGTACGCCTTGAAACTCATGTAGAAAGCGTCGGCAACAACCCCGTGCAAGGAGGAGTCCTCCTCGTCCAGCTGTTCCACTACGCCATGTAACTGATGCGAGAAAAGATCCTGGTGGAAGATATGTTTGTGGATCAGGTCAAAGGAGTCGGTCATGCGCAACGTGTTGTCCTCCAGGATGATCAGACGCTGACTGACCGTCAGGACGGCTAGAACGGACCTCGAGATCCATTGAACGGCCACGATGGCTTCTTCACCTCTCCACCGACTTCGAGGTTTGAATGCCAGTTCCGGTGGCTTGTCTTTGTCCTCGGCCGGCGTCGTCTCCACATCGAGGATGGTAAGGATATTCGACCAACAGTACACGAGTTTGGTTTTTGAGACCGCTTGCTGTGGCGTGCCAGGCTGTTGCTTCAGTTTCACGGCAGGGAACCATGCGAGACAGCCGCTTAAGGTGCTGTGTGGAGCGATCTCCTTCGGTCTGGACGCTTTATGCTGCGTCTGTGCGATAGGCGTAGTGGACACAATGACAAGAAGGTAGGGCGTCAGGATGGCAGTTAGGCCCATGTCGTCAGTTTGTTGAGGAACATTTCCCAGCGGCAAAGGCGCAAAGGCTAGAACAGAACTAGCCTTGCGCGGCTTTTCAATCGATCCTGGAGTTAGAGGGTACCGACCGAGAATGCGGGTAGTCTTCACAGTCCGGCCAACAGCGCCCAGACCTCGGGTCGCGAGGTGAGAGAAAGCCATGCCTCCGTCGTCCGCGGAAACAAGCGCGGTATGTCGAGTGCCAAGAAACCCAACGTGAAGGACTGCTACGCCGGAGACATGCCCATCAGATCGTCGATTGTCTAACTGAGCTCTGTCAAGGGGGGGTATATGTAGAAACGGCTTTGCCGGCCTCGCAAGCTCCCAGGTGAAGATATGTCCAGTAGCATGACCCCCGGCAACAGTAGTATGGTCGGCAGAGATTGCCAGGGAAGTGACGCTGCCGCATTCAACGGCTTTGGTTCCAGGACCAATGATTGACTTCAGGACTTGCTGGTAGTCAAAGACGAGGATAAGGCCTTTCGATGTGCCAATCACGATATTCGCCGCAACGGTGATGCACGTAGGCTTCCCGAAATTGCGTCTCCCAATCTCAGAAAAGACCTGGCTCGAGATCTTCTTTAATCTTGTCCAACGGACGACCTCCCAGGGAGGCTGGGGCGTTTCCGGCTCATCCTGGTGTTGCAGCAACTGGCTGCTCAGGGACGATTGCCGAGACGCGGGGGTAAAGAACGCTGGAGAGACGGCCCGTGGTGAGGAGAGGGGGGATGGAGAAAGCCTCGCGGAGAAGCGTCGTTCGAAAGGTCGCAAAGCTCCGGGATGGGCGCGCGAGAACGAAGCGTGGGACGGCGGTACGCTGCTCCCGGGGGAAGAGAGCTTGGATCCCTAGGTCTGTCAGATACCATAGATGCGCACACCATGCATGCCGTACCTGTATTGATGGGGTGTCATCCGGTGTCGAAACCGAGCCTTCGGGGCTATTGATGCGGTTCTTAGAAGGTCGAAATGCGAGCTCTGAGGGCGAGTCCGGGGCTTCCTCCTTCTTGATGTTTTTGTATCCACCGAACGAGGCTCCGTTAGATCCGTCAAGACCCGTTCTGCTAACCTCCTCTTGCTCTTCCGCAATGATCTCCCGTAGCCGGGCGGTCGGAGAATCCATGTGCGCTATGCCCTCGCTCGGGTCTTCAAAGCCCCCAAAGCCTTCCTGTCCCACGCCGGCCACCCCGTCTTCCTTGTCAGCAGTGACATCGCTCTCTCCAGATACGGAGCTCATCGGGGCCGTCGCTCGTTGATCATCGCTTCAGAGGCGCAACGACTGGAAGAGGATACTCGGATGCCGAGGGAGGGCTTCGATGCAACCGGAGGCCTTCGCTTCACTGGCGCGTTCTGACAGCCCTTCGCTGCGTTCCGGCGGTTCGATTGAAAGGCGCTCGACTGGGTGCCTAGCGTGGGTGCGTGGCTAGTACCTACGAGCTGACAGCTTCCGGCAATCGTAGCTTAAAAAGCCTGGAGACGAGTGTTAGCGACGTGCGTTTCCCCCCAACACAGCACACCCGGAAGCCCATACGCCAGTTGTAGCCTGTTCCCGCCGACTCCGATCAATTGCTGGACAATCGGACGATCGAATGGTGTCTCCGCTCGCGTATGCGGCCTCATCGCGGAGGTTCCAAGCTTGCCCCCTCCAGTGCAATTCTGCCGGTGCGGCCCGCCTTCACGGCTTCCATCCATTCGGGGGTCCTGCTCCGCCCGCCCTTTCATTTCATCATCGCGAACCCTTGCCCTTCGCCATTCACAGCTGCAAAAAAAAATGTCGTCGATAGGACCCGAATTACCACCACATCTCCTCGCGAAGAAGAAGCGCAAGCTTGAGGAGGAGGCTGCGGCGAAACAAAGCCCGGAGGCTCAACCTCACAGATCAAGCAGCCCCGACAATGCAGAGAAGCGGAGGAGGGTGGTTGGTCCAGCACCACCACCCGCTCCGCTAGATGAGTTACCACCCCAACCTGCTGCTCGTGACGACGAGGAGAGCAGTAGTGATAGTGATGATGACTATGGACCTGCGCCACCGACAGGCGACATGCCAGTCGTATGTTACCATCCCTGCGTTCTTGAATTTCTCAGAACTAATAGAATATGCTTCCAGACTACCAATACATCAAGCTTCCCAGACCCCGCCGAAGACGAAGCGAACTCCTCCACCAAGGCGCAAAGAGACGAGTGGATGATGCTGCCTCCCGAACAAGACGACCTCGCCGCCCGCATGGACCCGTCGAAACTGCGCGCGCGAAAGTTCAACACCGGGAAGGGCGCACGAGCGCCGAATCCAGGTGGCGGAGGAATCGGAGCGATGTGGACCGAGACACCGGAACAGAAGAGGAAGAGACTGGAGAACGAGGTCCTCGGGATCGCGGCGCCTGCTGCTCAGGCAGGTGCGGAGCCGGATCGCAGAAAGGCACGGAGTCAGGCGCAAGATGAGGAGACGGCGCGTCGCATCAAAGAGCATACGGTGAGTTTGAGGACACTTGGTTCTGCTGTGGCAGTATACTAATAGTCTGTCTAGGAGAAGGTCCGTGGTCCGTCACTCGTCGAGCAGCATCGGGGTTCGAAGAATAAGGAAGAAGACGACGATCCGAGTAAGCGCGCGTTCGACTGGGAGAAGGATATGGGTTCCGGCGCAAAGATCGGTCATGCTCAGCGGAATGAGATGTTGAAGCGTGCTTCGGATTTCGGGTCACGCTTTGCGGGTGGAAGCTACCTTTGAGTATTTTCTCATTGTGTCTGGTAATCTACATGGCCGTTCAAGGCCGTAGTTGTGTATCTACTGAGCCTTCGAATTGAAGGCATATGATATCCAGACCACCGCATGGACGCGCCTCCAGTACGGCTTCAGTGACCTCCACCATGATCTTTACAAGCGATATTCTCGCGCAGATCCGCTTTACGAGTTGTCAGTCGCGAGAAGGTAATGTGCAAATGCCGTGTGGTCCTTCCACCTTACTGACGGCAGATGAGCAGCTGGTGGGAGAGTGTCGGTGTGAACTAACAGGTACCCACTTTTTCCCCTCGGGGATGACAGCCGGGGCGAGGCTGAAGTTCCGACGCGCCCGAGACGAGCTTCAAATGCAATTGCGATCATTTGTCTACCGGTATAAGTTATTCACATCTTCAAGGGAAAAGTGACAAGCATGTCGGATGCGCACTGCATGTAGTGCCGAGCATCCGACGCCGAATCCTGGCTGGCCTTGCCCGCTTGTGATTGCTTGAAACCGTCCAAGCCGCATACCTTACCTCTTACCTCACCCAGCCATGACGTTGAAACAGCCGAAGCTCACTCAGCCCGCGCATCCGCCTCACCCACCAACCTTCCGTCCTTCCTCCCGCACAGAACAGCTCCACGCTTCGACAACTTGCGGCACCTTTGATTACGTTCTGCAAAGGAATCTTCGAAGGATTCTGTGATCGTCGCTCGTCCAACCACGAATTACTGGGTCACCGTCGGCCCTTTTCGGCATCCTACGGAGAAATCCCTCTCGTATATTACTTCAGTCCAACCCCGCCGTACATTGATCCCTCATCACCAAGTAAGCTCGAACCCGCCACATCCGTTGACGAGATGCCGCTCGCATTGCCGTCGTACACGACCTTGAAGGAGGCCCTCGCGCCCTCGACGCCCTTCGAGTACCTCCAAAACGAAGAAGGGATCGCTCCGCCGCGGACCAAATGGCAGGCCCGCGAGGGCGCATACGCCGCCGCGTTCAGCGTCGCCGACGGCGCGAAGAAGGAGCTCGACCACCTCAGCGACCAGGCCAAGGCCAAGGCCGGCAAGATCGAGCTCTACTCGGGCAAGTACTACGCCGCGTGCACGTTTGGCGGTCTCCTGGCTTGCGTCCGTTCCACCGCTTAATTAAGCACACTCCCGTGAAATCGGAAACTCACATCGAGCCCAGGGCCTCACCCACACGGCCGTCACGCCGTTGGACCTCGTCAAATGTCGCCGCCAGGTCGACTCCAAGCTGTACAAGGGTAACTTCGAAGCGTGGGGCAAGATCTCCCGTGCCGAGGGCTTCCGCGGCATCTACACCGGCTGGGCTCCCACGTTCTTCGGATACTCGGTAAGCATTGCCGACCGTTCTAGCACAATGCTCTTGTGTACTAACACTCAATCCTCTCTCAGGCCCAAGGCGCCTTCAAATACGGCGGTTACGAGTTCTTCAAGAAGTACTACGCGGACCTGGTCGGCGAGAAGAAGGCCCATGACTACAAGACGCTCGTCTACCTCGCCGCCAGCGCCTCCGCCGAGCTCATCGCCGACGTGGCGCTCTGCCCCTTCGAGGCGATCAAGGTCCGCATGCAGACCACCATCCCGCCGTTCGCCAAGTCGACCTTCCAAGGCTGGAGCACCATCACCGCGAAGGAGGGAACTGCCGGGTAAGCGATATCCCCTGGACGCAGAGGTAGAAAGAACGAAAGGATTGCGAGCTAATGGACCCGCAGCCTCTACAAAGGCCTCTACCCGCTCTGGGGCCGTCAGATCCCATACACCATGGTCAGTCTCCCCGCTCCCCTTTGCTCTTCCTCCGAAAACATCCAGCTAACGCAGCGACCCTCGGTCGTCCACAGATGAAATTCGCCTCCTTCGAAAAGACGGTCGAGGTGATCTACTCGTACCTGCCGGGGAAGAAGTCGGACTACGGGAAAGCCGCGCAGACGGCCGTCTCCTTCACGGGCGGCTACATCGCCGGCATCCTCTGCGCCATCGTCTCGCACCCGGCCGACGTGCTCGTCAGCAAGCTGAACGCGAGCCGCCAGCCCGGCGAGGCCTTCGGCGCCGCCACCGGCCGCATCTACCGCGACATCGGCTTCGCCGGCCTCTGGAACGGCCTGCCCGTCCGCATCGTCATGATCGGCACCCTGACGGGGTTGCAGTGGATGATTTATGGTGGGTTTCTTTCCATTTCCTCTCTCCCCCCCCACTCGACTATAAATGTCCTGCGAAGTTGGCGACGATGGCAAAGTGATCTGGTAACTGACGTCGACTTCTATCTGCGCAGATTACTTCAAGATCTTCATGGGCCTGCCGACGACGGGCGGCGTGTCGAAGGAGGAGGAGGCGGTTAAGGCGACGCATTAGGGTTCCCCCCTTGGGCCGTCCGACCAGACGAACAACGACACGGGAAGTGCTCTTGGGGTAAGTCAGCTGTCAGTCAGCTGCTGTGCTGAGAGAAGAGTGTGGAGGAATATGTGATACATATACGACGATGTACTATGGCCCTGACCTGCCACGGCGTTTTTTTTTCTTTTTTCTACTTTTCTTTGAATGTTATTTTACGGGTGTTCGCGTCCTTTTGACAGGTTGCGATCTAATGGTATTCACTCCGCTCTCATCTGCCTACTCTTCCGTGGTCTACTACCACAACACTCATCATTTGGTCCCTCAAGAGCCCCAATATCTTTTGTTACTGTATGTACCAAATATGCGCTCTTCCATGCAAACCCCCACGAAACGCGCCGCTTCTCCTCCACCCTCTCCGCCAACCCCGCACGATCAACGTCCCTGCCTTTCTTCGCAACTACTTAAACAGGACGCCCACCCTCAACCCAACCAACCCCCCTCCACCACTCACTCCAGCACCCACGGCAACCCCAACCCCCGCATCCGCACCGCAAGCTGAAAAATATAATCCAAGCTCTCACACTGCGTCTTCGCCTGCTCCACCGAGCGACCCCAGACATACACCCCATGGCGCCGGACCAGCACCGCCATGGCCTCGGGAAACGCGCGCATGGCCGCCTCCAACGCCTCCGTCAGATCCTCCTCGTGCGCGGTATTTTCAATAATCGGCACCCGCAGCCGGTCGAAGTAGCCCAGATTACCGGACTGCTTGATCCCGCGCGGGATCCCTTTGATCTGCTCCAGCCGTTCGATTTCGAAGACGTCGGCGACGCCGGCGGGGAGGTTGGCGGTGGGGTTGGATTTGGATGCGGATTCGACGAGCAGCGTCACCAACACCGCCCATTGAGAGTGCGTGTGGATGCAACAGCCCGCCCCGACGTCGAAGGCGCGCAGGAAGAGCGGCGTGCAGGCGCTGGGCTTGTGCGTGGGCGGGCGCCGCACGTACTGCTTGGTGGCGTAGTGGTAGACGAAGAGGTCGGTGGGCTGGAGGAGTTCTTTTTGTACCCCCGAGGGCGCGAGGTAGATGAGCGGGCCGTGACGGATGGAGGTACCGCCGCCGGTGCCGGTGACCTGGAAAGGAGTTAGGTTGAGCTGCTATGGGGGGTGATGGGGGTGGGGGATGGGGGGGATAAAGTGTACCCAGCCCAGTGTGTAGAACTTCCGGCATAGCTCGCAGATTTGGTTTGCTGGGTGGGCTGGGTCGTGCGAGTGCACGAGGGCTTCCGCCTGCTCGGGCGTGAGATCGGTTGCCGCCGCCGCCGCCGTTTCCTGCGGCGGTTGCGCGTCGGTGGAGGGGCACATTGAGTGGTAGGGGTCGTTGGGGCGTTCGTGTGAGTTGAGTGAGGGGGGGAAGGGGATTGCTGAGGTAGGTGGACTTGAAGTTGGAGTTGGAGTTGTGGTGGTGATAAGTAGGAGAAGGATTCGAGGGACGAGGGTCTCAAAAAATTATCGCGAGGTCCCCCCGGGCATGGCGGCATGGCGGCATTGCGGGGTAGTAGCGCGCAAAGGTGCCCCTCCAAGTCCCCCCGCCCTGCCCCCCTCCGGCGCCGCTGCTGGATACTGTCACGGATGCTGTCATTGAAGGAAGCGCAGCGCATGTCCAATATGTCGACAGAAGCTGGTTCTCATGAAACCTGACCACTGAAGTTCGTAGAAATCCCCGTGTAACTTAAGGAAGTCATGGAGGAAGAACATAGAGAGCCTGCCCATCAAATTGGTATCAAAACAACAGAACCGCAAGAAGCAGAACAAGAGAAAGCAAAAAAGGAGGTAATACACATTACTCGTCCATCCCATCTCATAACCGACGAAAATAGCCCTTCATCACACATCACCTCGTTCACCCAAGCACGCGAAAGGGAACCCAAAGAGGACCTCAAAAGCCCCTCCCTTCCCATCCCTCTCACTAACTCACTCCTTCCCCCGCTCCCCCGCCGCACTCCCCGGCCTCACCTCCGCCCTCGTCCCCGCATCCCGTCCCACACTCCGACTGCGCGTACGACTCCGACTCCGACTTCCCCCACCAGCACCAAAAAGCCGCTTCACCCGCTCCCCCAACCCGACCCGCTCGCGCTCCGGATCCTTCGAATGGCCGCCATACCGCTCGCGATACACGTTCCCCTCGCCGCCGCGGCCCGTGTGGAAGTTCTCGTAGGGTTCCGTCCGCAAGCTCGTTTCCGGAATCACGTCCTGGCTCAGCCGGCGGCGGTGGAGACCGCGGTGGCTGCCGTCGCTGCTCGGAGGGTCCAGCTCTTGCGGCCCGATCCGCGGCGAGCCGATGTTGCCCGTCCCGCCGCGGCCGGTGCTGTAGTTCCCCTCCGGGCTGACGCCGGCGGTGCCTTCGCGGACGATGCCGCCGTCGGTGTAGCTGGGTGGTGGTGGTTAGGTTAGGTTAGGCTGTTTGGTTTCTCAAGGGAGGGGGGGAGAGGAAGACGTACACTGTTGGATCTGCGCCGATGTTGCCGGCTCCTATGGTGCTCACGGTCAGCGCTCCATCCTCCCATTATCACGGCTCCAGAAGCGCCTGAGCTTAAGGAACAAGGCGCGAACATCTCGTCGAACTCACCTCCGCGACCGGTGGAAACGACGTGGTCGGCCATATATATGGTATGTAGGTTGGTTGTTACGCTGCAACGGACGTCGCGATATCCTTGCGACCGCGTCGAGTCGAGGGACTAAAGGCGCAAGGGAGAAAGGAGGTTGAGCACGATATAAGGTAGTAGGGTGTAGTAGATAAGACGGACGAAGCGGCGCGATTTCCAAGCCTCCGCAGGGAGGGAGGACGAGTGTCGCAAGTTGCCGGTCGGTCGAACGGGAAGATGAATCGCTGGATGTATGTATCGGAATGCGTTCGCGCTCTCGGAAACCCGTGCTTCTCAATCGCAAAGCCGAGTAAAGCGAGGAACAAGCGTGAGTTATGTAGGTACTGAGTTCACAGAAGAACAAGAAGGTCTAGAAGGTCTCGAAGAGCGAGGGGGAGGAGGGGTTGGAGTGTTTATATCGATTGCCTAGTCCTAAGGTACGAGGTACGAGGTACAGTCGGGTTGTAGGTACATCTTAGATAAGAAGAAACACCCGACGGTCTCACACGCACACCGCAGTCACCAATGACGCACATGGGAAAACGACAGGGGTTTGGGGGCGTGGCCGGCGGGCTGGGCTGGGCGTGGGATGTTCACTACATGTCCAGGAACTCTCTATTTGTGTGGAGATGTAGTACTAGTAGTCGGTACCTGGTAGAGATAAATGTACATAGAAGTACTGTATTAGTTAATAGCAGCCTGAAGCCAGAGAAAGACCGATGTGTTTATCAAATGACGTTCTTCCACCGGTGTACAGTAGGTACAGTAGGTAGGTAGTGCGAATGATAGACTTGACTCCAGCCTCGCCCGTATGTACTCCCCGCCGGCGACCAAGTTCACATTACCTATAGAATCGATGACGGCGGCGGGGGAGGGGAAGGTCGAGGTTCACGCCCGCCCAGCCTGGTGGATGATGATAAGGACGCGAAGGGTGATTGGTCGGAATCCCCCACCAAACCACCATCAACCACCACCCCGGACGGGCAATCCCACCCTTCACAATGCACATGCGAACCCTCTTCCTCCCTTGGCCAAATGGTGATCACTGCGGGAGGGTGAACGTCCCATCTCTATATAGCCTTGTAGCGCCTTGAGTTCATGAGAACAACACGTTCATGAAGAATCGACGTGATTAATCCTTTATAGAAATGTCAATTAGGTAGGTATTTTCTCCCACCACTTTCAGTGGTTTCCCGTGACGCAACGTAGATGCTTCGAATAGCAGCAACCAAAGCAAATAAAAGCATAAGGTATAGAGCAAGGAAAGCAAGAAAGAGGACACGAACAAGCATATAACTCCCGTCATCCATCCCTTTCGTCAGGATCATCGTCTTCGTCAAACCGTCATAGGAAGACATTAAAGCCATGAAAGATCCCCGTGACGCCCCATACCATAACGCATCCCTGGTGCGCAGCAAAACAAAAAGGAAGAAAGAGAGAAAGAAAGAAAGAAGGGAAAGGAAGATCAAGGAAGCAAGTACCTTCCTCTCACCGTGCATCCTCCCCTAGCTCCGCCAACGCAACGCGACACAGCCGTTGGACTCTCGCCGGATCGTACCGCTTCCTCTGCCATCCTCTCGCCTTGCACTCTTGAATCTTCTCCGCCCGACTCCTCGGCGGCTCCGGCTTCCGCCTCGCCTTCTCCAGCCCCAGCACGCACGCCTGCGTCATGTCCTTCAGATCTTCCAACTCGCGGTTGAAGCGGCGGACGTGCGAGGCATGCGAGAGGGCAAGAAAGACGGACTCGCTGTCGGAGAAGTCGTCCTGCTTCAGCAGCTCTTGGATATCTGCTAGCTTCGTGTTTGGATTCGACAGGCTGCATTCCGTCCCTTCTTCTACTTCGGCATCGCCCTTTGCTTCACGTTCGCCCGTGTTGTTTGAAGACGGCATTATTTCCTCCTCGGCCTGTTCGACTAGTGTCTGCTCCTGCTCGTCCGCATCCGTATTCGAATCCTCCTCGAAGCACGACACACTAGCATGTGCCCTCGGCGGGGAGAAGTGACCAAAGTACGATATGCGGTTCTTGCCTTGGGACGGAGGTTTAGGGAAGAGCATACGGGAGATGCGTGGATTATCATCCATATTGTCCTCATCATCTGTCTGTAACTCCGGTTCGCCGACGCTTCCACCGCCATTCAGTGAAAGGTTCGAGGGAGTCTTGCGTACTCGTAGCGGGGAAGGCTTTGGGATTCCGAGAAGAAGCGATACATCATGCGACGACACCGGACGAAGGGGCGATGTGAAGATCCCCTTGGTGCAGTCATAGTCCTCGGATCTGGGGCTCCGCATGTTCGGCGGAGGCGATTGCTCGATAAAGCTGTCGTTTGGAGTGGTTGGCGCCGTGCTGTTGGCCGACAGAGGTTCGGGTAGGCTATCGTCGCTGTAGATAGAGCTGCGGCGTGATAAGCTCGCGGTTGAATCGAGTGAAAACGAGTGGGTGTCTTCGTAAGTGTCTTCAAAGTGGACGTTACGGCCTGATGCGGGCGACGTGACCGAATACGAAGGTTGGGAGGGTGTATGCATGGGTATGGCCGATGCGTTGAGGATAGTGAGAGCGGCCGTGTACGCTTCGTCCGCTTTGGCGAAAGTAGGCTCTCGTGCAACGGAGAACTGATGCATGCCGCGAGCGATGGCTTCGTGAGACATGCCAGCATAGATGAGCATGGTTGCTTTGTGCACAGGGTCCGTCTGGGAAACGGTCTCAGCATGTCGTCTCTTATGGTCGAGCGTGCAGGTACACGGAAACAGCTCGACAAGCTGCCTTGTCATGCCAGTACTCACCTGTGGGGTTATGACAGCGAGGACCTCCTCGCATCTGTGCTTGCACTGCCGGTAATTTGCTGTCAGGTACAGCAGTTTGGCCATGGAGATGTGCTTCTTCATATCAGCGTAAGAGGGTGCGCGAAGAGGCGCCATGATGAGGATTTAGCGAAGGTACTGTCGTAATGCGACAAGGCGTTTCGTGAAAAGAGAGAATGAAGAGGAAATAAAGGAGTGTATGATTCCACGGAGGAGAGAGCGGCGAAGATGGACAAGTAATGAGCGTGGGTGAAGTTGACTACTAGTGGGCGTCGAACGGTCAGACCGTGAAAGAAAAGCAAAGAATGAGAAACCCGACAAGCTGCATTTGGCAGCTGTCAAAACAAGACTAAGGCACTGGGGAAAGACGCAAAGAAAATAGTTCGTCGACGAGAATGGCGGTCTGGCCGGGGTGACTGCCTTGTGGTTATATCATTGTGGTGTTGTTGATGTTGGCGCCTTATAAAGCTTCATTAAACCTTGTTCCGCGCAGTCGCTCTTTCCAACCGTGGCCCCTACCCAACGCCCCGTTAGCAAGCAATCATCGACCACCGTCATCTTGCCTCTTTGGGCAGACCTGGGGTTCTGGATTGGGCTGTCAATACTTTTTCGAAGCCTATCGGTTGAAGTTATAAGGCTGTCGAGTCAGTGCACGTTTCCACACTTAGTTGTATCTCGGTACAACCAGATGTTTGTTCATCGCATTGTTTGCGCAAGCTATCGCATGTAGACATTGCCTGGGCGATCACGCATGCATCCGCAGATGATCAAAATAGGGAATTATGGACGACAAGATACCTATTCTACATACATCTGTTCGAGGACCCGCTCAATGACAATGGTCCTGTGCGCAACAGAAGCCTCCCCCGGACTTTTTCTTTCACCTCCCCTACTGCTCAGAAGCAGCGGCACCGGTAATAATTTCGACAAGTTCGCCGGTAATGACGGCTTGACGGGTACGGTTGAAGAGAATCTGGAACTTGTTGATCATGTCGTTGGCGTTGTTGGAAGCGTTCTACTCAAGGTCAGCAACAGCAATGTGATGGTAGGCCGGCTGCCACTTACGTCCATAGCGTTGCGACGAGCGGACTGTTCGCAAGCGTGTCCCTCAGCAAGAGCCTAGTATCAAAGGTCAGCAAGGTCCCACAAACTCCGTTAGTGATATATTTACCCAGTAAAGGGAGTTGGCGAAGGCGTATTCACGGAGGTTAGGGAGGATGCTGTCGTCAAGTTCGAACTCGGAGATTTTAGCTAAAGGTAGTCACATCAGTACCCTTTCCCAGTAGCAGCACAGACCGGCCTCTCTTACCGGAAGCGGCAATGGCCTCCTCAGAGAAAGCCTCGATGATGGTGGGCTCGTAGCTCTGAGCATTGAGGAACTTGTTGTACAGGATCTTGATGGAACCGTACTTGTCAGCCAGGAGGCTGACCTGGTCGGCGATGGCGGAGGCATCGGCGAAGGTGGGGACGTCCTTGCCGACACCGGCGAAGCTGAGGACGATGTTCTTGGGGTTCGACCTGCTCAGCTGGGCCTTGCACTTCTCGCCGAGGATGATGAGGTCGATGTTGGGGTTCTCGAGCAACAGGGCGCGAGTCTTCCTGGACAGACCGGAGTGGATACCACCGCAGAGACCCTTGTCGGAGCTGCAGACGACAAGCAATTGCCTCTTGCCCTCGGCCTCGACGGGCTTGGTCTCGGCCTTCTCGAAGACGGTGTTGGAGGTCTGACCGTAGGACCGGGATTCGGCCATGGCCTTCTGCGCGCGGGTGAGCTTGGTGGAGGCGACGATCTTCATGGTCTTGGTGATCTTCTCGATGTTGCGAATCGACTTGAGACGGCCCTCAATCTCACGGAGAGTGGCGAAGGTAGCGGCAGGAGTGACATTGACGGTCGCCGGGCTGCAGAAGAGGATGTACGGTCAGTCAATGTGATCCCAATGGCATCCGAGGAGGTTGATGGATGTCGCGGAAGTCCTACCGGGCGGCGGCCGCAGCACCAGCTCGGAGAGCGGGGCGGACAGCTCTCGACAGCATTGTGAGGCGAGAGGGAGGGTATCGGAGGGGAGATGAAAGATGTCGCCGGGAACAGGGTCGACAGCGTTGGCTTCGGGTTGATGGGAGAAAGCACTGCTTGGTGATGAGGAACTGAAGGTTGAGAGCCCGCTAAACCGGAACCGATTGGGTGGTGAGGGGCGTGTACGTTGCAGGCACGCTAAATCGGTTTTCCCGATCTGCCGGCCGGGCAAACTCACGGATATTGACATGATGCGCCGGGACCTTGGCTGCTGTTCCCTCACAACAAAGGCTGATGCGGAACGTGGTAGGATGGAGCAGCGCATGCCATACGGCTGCGATTGAACGCACAAAGGGTGCGAGAGAGCAAACACGACACGTACCGACCTTCGGCTCGCTCGCTCGAACCGCTCAGCTCCAGCTCGTATGCTTACCTGCAGTCCATGCTGTCCGTTCCTCTCAACGATCGATCTGAGTGACTTCATGGGGCATAGCGCCACCTCAGTATAAATTGGGTATAGCTTCGGAAATCACGTGCCGGCCGACCCGTATGCGCCTTGGTCGAGTCTTATTGCTCGCCTTTTCCCCGTTGCTGATTGCCTTCCCTCACTTTCTCCCGGAACTCTGCTGTCTGTCCTCACATTCCTTCGCCTTTTCTCGCCTACAAGATCGTGCCATTACATACCTTCCACCGCGCCGCGGTGCTCAACCCTCCTCTGCGTCTGGTGCTACGCCATCTCCCCAAACCGCACCCATTACGTCCGTTTCTCACTTGCCGACGCGCCTACACTGCTGAAGTCGAGCCACGGATACAGTTTCAGTACCGATTTTCTTCGGCCTCCCAGACCATCATGTCCTCTTCCGAAGACGACACCCCCCTCGCCCGAGGCAAGACTGACGGAGGTATGTACGGCCTTCGCCTCCTGTTGCATCCGCGCCAGACTGTTTTCTCCCTGGCGCATACTTCGCCGCCGCTCTAAGATTTGTTCGCCGTCGCCTCAGTTCGGCCTCTGCTCCTGCGGCAAGCTACACTTCCATTTGTCTCCCGTATTACTCATTGACGCATGAGAACTCCTACTGACGTCTTGTGACGTAGTTAAATCGCAAAATGGCACCGAAAACGACACCTCCGCCACGTCCCTGGATCCAGGCTACTCCGTGCGTAATGGTCCGGTTGATGACAAAATGGATGTTGATGGGGCCGCTGCCAACGGTGAGGTCAACGGTAAGCGCAAGGCACGAAGCAGCATGACGAACGGCAAATCCTATAAGGAAGCAAGTAGCTCTGATGAAGACGACAAGCCTCTGGTATGCCGCCTCTGCCGTCAGCGTTGATCGCGTCTAACTTAGCATCATAGAGTAAACGACGGAAAACTGCGGCTGCTACCGAGTCGGATTCGGACCTTAGCGATGTCCCCCTTGCGCGCCGTCCACCGAAAGCCAGTGCTTCTCAAATCGGGGATACATCGGACTCTGATGTTCCGTTGGGCAAGAAGCTTACCGGCAAGAAGAAGGACATCGAGGCCGCGGCTGAGAAGGAGGCCAAGTCCATGAGAGGCGAGAAAAAGGCTCCGGCAAAGAGGAAGTCGAAAGCTGCCAACGAGGATAGCGACGATGATGTTCCTCTCAGCAGGAAAAAGAAGCCTGTGGCAAACGGCAAGAAAGCCAACGGTGTCAAAAAGGAGGAGTCCGACGATGACGTTCCGTTGGCGAAGAAGACGTCCGCTGCACCCAAGTCAAAGGCCAAGGCCAAGGCAGATGCTGCTGCGGCCAAGGGAGCCAAGACAAAGGCGTCCAAGAAGGAGGCACAGGATGAGGAGGATGCTGCCATCGAAGCCGAAGAGGAGGAGTACCGATGGTGGGAGGATCCGACGAAGAGTGATGGCACGAAGAAGTGGACAACTCTTGAGCACAACGGCGTGGTTTTCCCTCCTCCTTATGAGCCGCTCCCTAAACACGTCAAGATGAAGTACGATGGCGTCCCCGTCAGCCTCCACCCTGAAGCCGAAGAAGTCGCCACATTCTACGGCAGCATGTTGCACTCAACTGTTAACGTGGAAAACGAGACGTTCAACAAGAATTTCTTTGCCGATTTCAAGGAATATCTGGATCGGACAGGGCATGGAAAGGATCCGAACGGAAAGACGGTCAAGATTACGGAGTTCAAGAAGTGTGATTTCCGACCTATTTTCGAGCATTTCGAAGCCGAACGCGCCAAGAAGAAGGCTATGACACCTGCCGAGAAAAAGGCTGCGAAGGCGGAGAAGGAAGCAGCAGAGGCTCCTTATATGTACTGTATGTGGGATGGCCGCAAGCAGAAGGTCGGCAATTTCCGGGTTGAACCTCCGTCACTGTTCCGTGGTCGTGGTGAGCACCCTAAGACCGGTAAGGTCAAGAAAAGAGTCATGCCGGAGCAGATCACGATCAATATTGGCAAGGAAGCCAAGGTCCCCAGTCCTCCTCCCGGTCACACCTGGAAAGAAGTTAAGCACGACCAGGAAGGCACATGGCTCGCCATGTGGCAAGAAAACATCAACGGCGCTTACAAGTACGTCATGCTTGCTGCCAACTCGGATATCAAGGGCCAGAGCGATTACAAGAAATTCGAGAAGGCTCGCGAGCTGAAGAAGCACATCGACCGCATTCGGAAGGATTACACCCGTGAACTGAAGTCCAAGGTCATGGCCGACCGTCAACGTGCTACCGCGGTTTACTTGATTGACCAGTTTGCACTTCGTGCTGGTAACGAGAAGGGCGAGGATGAAGCTGACACCGTCGGATGTTGTTCGCTGAAGTTCGAGCATGTCACTCTCAAGCCGCCAAACACCGTTGTCTTCGATTTCCTCGGTAAGGATAGCATCCGATTTTACGATGAAGTGAAGGTGGACGAGCAAGTGTTCAAGAACTTGAAGCTGTTCAAGAAGGAACCGAAGGGCCCAGGTGACGAGATCTTCGACCGCCTCACCACGTCCGGATTGAACAAGTACTTGTCTAGTTACATGCCCGGCCTGACTGCAAAGGTCTTCCGTACCTACAACGCTTCCTGGACATTCGCACGTTTGCTCAGGGAGATGAAGCCAGGAGGTTCTGTGCAGGAGAAGGTCAAGGCCTACAACGACGCTAACCGCGAGGTTGCTATTCTGTGTAACCACAAACGCACCGTGGCCGCGTCGCACGCCAATCAGATTGAAAAGATGCAGGAGAAGATCAACGGTCTCCGGTATCAGCAATGGCGTGTCAAGATGATGATGCTCGATGTCGATCCTAAGCTGAAGAAGAAGAAAGGCGCGGAATTCTTCCAGCGGCCCGAAGACCTCACGGATGAGTGGGTCAAGAAGCACCAGGCGGACCTGGTCGAAGAGCAACGCGAGAAAATCCAGAAGAAGTTCGCCAAGGACAACGAGAAGCGGGTCGCCGACGGGGAGAAGGAGATGAAGCCGAAGGAGCTGGAGGAGCGCCTCCAAGTCGTGAAGGAGCTCGAGAACAAGTTCAAGAAGGAGAACAAGACCGGCAAGGTCGAGGCGGAGGGCCGGGGGCCTACGGTCGAGAAGCTCGAGGCGCAGCTGGAGAAGCTCGGCCAACGGATCGAAGTGATGAAGATCCAGCTCCAGGATCGGGATGAGAACAAGGAGGTTGCCCTCGGCACGTCGAAGATTGTAAGTGGCACCCAAGCCCCACGAACAGCAGGCGTCTGTTTGTGTGCTAACGCATTCACTCGCAGAACTACATCGATCCGCGCCTCACCGTCGTCTTCTCCAAGAAGTTCAACGTGCCCATCGAGAAGTTCTTCTCCAAGACGCTGCGGGAGAAGTTCGACTGGGCTATCAAGTCGGTTGATGAGAACTGGGAGTTTTAGACCGGCTTGGAGTGTTTGGGATGGGCGGGGAGATGGTTTGCCTTCATGGGTCTTGCGGAGTCGTCGTCGTCGTCGAAGAAGAATGGGTAGATCGGAGCGGAGCTGGCCTTGGACCAATGGACGATGGATGGTTGGATGCGTCGCATACTGGAACATCATCTCTTTCTTTCTTTTTCTCCCTTTTTTTGTCGTCCATTTCCGACTTGAGAGTGAGGTTCACCGGTTTGGGATTCACCGATCGGAACTGGATCATCATCGTCATCATCCTCACATGCATAGCGAGGACCAACCATGGGTTTGGGAGAGGGGGGCGGGGGGGG